>MU225145.1:1775832-1786341 GCA_018584345.1 Thuja plicata | reverse complement strand
AATTTATTGAATTCTTTTCAATAAAGCTTTCTGTTTTTAACTGGCTTTTCTAGTTGTTTTATTTCAAAACAGGAAAGTTTCTATTCTGATTCTCTTAGGGTTTATAAAAGAACCCTCTTTCTTCATTCAAACCCCCTGATTATCCCCTGAAAACTTTACTCAAAATTGCATTGTTAGAATACTGAATTTTTGTCTCACTTTCTTGCTAATATCATATAGATTAATTTCATATTGCAAATAGTATAGCTTCCAATTTCTAGAATAATGGCATTTAGTGATCATACTTAGATTATCTTGCATATTTCAATTTCTAGTATAATCTTACATTGCATTGCATTTATCATGTCAAATCCTTCGTTCTTAGATTGGTCCATGGTTTTGAGACTCTCGTCCTGAGAGCAAATTTCAAAACCCCATCTAGATAGAAGGCAACAGGTCGAATCACACAGGCAGGCAGGATGAATAACTCATATTCAGTCTTGTTTGTTCTTGGTGAAGAAGGACTATGTTGAAGTGTGTGGTTGATTGAGAAGGCCAAAATTAACTCATACATCAGTAATGCAGAGATGAGTAATCAATGGGACACCTGTCCAAAGGTAAGTTGACTAAAGTGCTTATCGCGTGGTCACTAAAAGGTAAGAGACTATTCAGCGATTACGAGAATAAGTATAAAAGCTTTGTTTGTCGCATAGTCTCTAAAGAATTTAAGGGTATGATAGATTACTTGGTGATTTAGTGGGAGCTATTAGATGAAGTGATTAAGAGATCCTACGGCGGTCACTAAGTCTCTAAATGAAAGAGTCCAAAAGAAAAAGTGCTCGCGACTTGGAGATAGGGGTATGTCGCGCAGTCGTCAGATGAAATAAAGGGTAAAGTATCTGTCGCATTGTCTCCAAGGGATTTGACATTTAGCATTTGTGTTCTATGATTAGGCGACTAAGGGTAGTTGCGGGGTCTTGAAAAAGGAATAAAACACTTAGTGAATGGGAGATAACCGTGAAAGCCAAAGATAACAGTTAGTCGCATAGTCTCCAAAAAAGATATGAGTTAGTTCTAACATCCAGTGACTTTGATTTCTTCACTATCGTGTAATCGCTAGATGGTAACTTGAGTTAACCAAGATGAGGAAAGTTACATAGTCGCTGAGTCTCTAGAAGAATCACGGGTTAAGGACTTGGGTCAGCGACAAAGAGATTATATACAGTCATGTGGTTGCTTGATATCAAATCTTAAGAAAAGGTGGCAGTGTCTGACATGACAATATGAATCATTCATCGTCCAATAACGGGCTTGGATATTGATTACTATGTAAAAAAGGGTAGCTAAGATGTATGATAGAGAGCCAATCACATGAAGACATGTCATCTCCTTCAAATTTTATAAGGTTTTTCTGAGGATTCAAATTTGTGAATTTGATTTCCTGTCACACTCATCGAACTATGGCTAGGTTTTCAATTAATTTCGCATCATGTTGAATTAAAGACAGAACTGATGTTTTTTCAAATGATGAGCCATGTACTTGGAACAATTACCATAAAAAACTGATTGAGAGTTCATTTTCATTTATCTTTCTTTTAGAGTTTCAGAGCGAAGAAGTGCTAAGTATTCTGAGAAGAGAGAAGAAATTTGAATATAGCAGAGTTTTCCATTGATTAAAGGTCATTGAATTCCTGAGAATTGTGCATAGAAGAGTAAGTGAGTCTTGAAATAGATTTTTTTCAATATCGGTAAAGAAAGAGGGATTCAAGCACAGCAAACATGAGCAGAGCAGTTAGTGTAGCTTCGACCAGTGGCAGGAGTGAAAAGGTAGAAAAGAGACAAAGGGAAAATGAAACTACTCTGATGAATTCCTCAAATTGCTTTCTGGTTCAACTTAGAACAAAAGAGCAAATGCTAATGTGCTAACAAATGACTACTGTGATATAAGAGATGCTGACACTTTGGGAACAATAGGTTTTTCACTCTTTACTTACTTTTACAAGAATTCTGATAAAGCCATCCCAGTGTCAAACCCTTGGACCTGTGGCCTGGCTAGGTTAATTGTTCCTGATGTCTACATAGATGTAGATTTGTTTTTAGGCCTTTCCAGTCATTATGATGTTTTGTCCAAAACAATTAAAAGGGATGATGGCACTGCCTTGCTTATTCTCAATAGGAATTCTTTCATGCAAGCTTTTGGCTTGTATAGCACCATGTCCACCAAAATTGACATGACTAAATAGGAACAGAGATATAAGTTGAAGCCTGGTATTGCTAGAGGATAGTTGCAGAATCATATGCTTAAGGAGGTGAGGAAATATTTAGATCCTATGTCTGGGACAAGCCCTTATTATTACAAGGACTTGCACTTCTACATAAAGTACATCGCCTATGCCCTATGTAGAGTGCTAGGAATAGATGGGGAAGCAGAAAAGATTAATGCTGGGATATTGATGATGGAGTTAGATTTATAGGAGGTGCATTCTAGCACCAGTTATGATTATATATAGCATATCATAGATCAGATGCATGAGGGATTCATAGCAATGCAGAAGAAGATGAAAGACCCTAAGGAAAAGGAACCCAGGTTCTTCCATTATTCCATCCTCATGCATCTACTGTTATACTTTAATTTTGTGATCATGGATGTGAATAATTTGGCTCCTCAGAGGTTTTATCAGGATGGACCTAATCCTATCCAATTTTGGGTAAGAATTTGGAATTATACATCTAAATATTGTGATTATTGTGCTTTCCAGAATTGGATTGTATATCCAATAGTACAAAGTCTAGGTATCAGCAGAACAAGGGTCCCAATTAAGGTCATGCAACTACTAAGGCCAAATGAGTATTTGGATAAATGGGAGGGAGACCATAATTGGGGTGATTTCTTCTTGGAAGAGAATTATACCATTATCAGGGTATATGGATGTATTCATCCACCTCATGTCTTGCCTTACCATGTACCAATGAGGGTGGCAGCAATGGAATTCATTTGGCAACTGTTGTTAACAGATAAAGAGCACTTTGCACCACATAAGAAGGGGACCTTAACCCCCAGACAATTCAGAATTTATGATTTCACAATTGGTAAAGGTGCTATTGATGCAGTTAGCCAGTGGTTGGAAGGTTGCAGAATGGGGGCAACAACTTACAAATACATTGACCCTGAAGGCTTCATGGCAGGAGTCAGAAAATTATATACTCCCACAATCCCCAATACCAATGTTCATTGTGAATGCATTGAGAAGGATGCAACAAGGAACATTCTTGATGAAGATGAGATCAAGACAAGAAGAACAAGGATTCAGGAGCTGCTGGACCTTGAAAGGCAAATCAAAAGAAATGGGCTAGCTTTTGGTGGTTTTTACCCTGATCTCCCATATTTTGACAGAATAAAAGCCACGATTGATAATTTTTATGTGCTTACTGACCAACTGGAGACTGTTCTTGATAAGAAGGGTGACCAAGGGCCAGACCATTCAGAGTTTGAGTATGATAGTAGTAGTGATAGTGACTACGCCCATCCTACTAGATATTTTCAACCTTAGCAAGATGTTGCTGAGATACCACAGCTCCAGGGAGCAGAGGGCCACATTGTTGACTTAACAGTGGCCACACAACTTGATGGTATAGAAGAGCCTGCTATTAAGAGGCAAAAAATGGAAATTGGCCAGCCTTGAGTTGAAAGGCAAGAGAAGAAAAAGGATAAGGCAAGAGCCCTAGTGCCAGGAAATAGGTTATATGACCATAACCTAAGAAAATTGATTACGGAGGGCAAGAGACAACAGCCTAATTTGGAGGAGAAGGTTGAATTTCCCCTTAAGGATTGTGTTGATGAAAGATTGATCCATCAACAACAATTTTTGAGTGATGAAAACTTTGTCAAAACTGAGGGTTTTAAGGACTTCCTAAGATGGTATAAGAAGGAGCAGATAAGGGCTCAATTGACTATTGATGGGAAAGAGACAATAACAAATGAAGCCCTAGTGACCCTGTAGTCTTATGACCCAAAAAGTGAGGACATCTCACCTGAGGAGGCCAGGAAAATGGTGTTAGGCAGTGGCATATTATTGGCTAAGGGATGGGACTTAGCATCTGCCTTCATAATTGACCAGATAAGAAAGCAGCCTGATCTAAAGATGGCCAGTGAAGTATAGATGGGAGATGTAATCAAAGGATTTGGGTATAGCCCAAAATCTCAAGCTTTTGCTATGTGGAGCCTTTGCCCAAAGGATCAAAAGCCTCAACTAGTAAGCATCCAGGAGAAAATGGTAGGTAATCAAATGGTGTGGACAATGTAGAATATAGGGGATTTGGAAATATCCCAAATCATGACACATTGGGCTCATTTAAATGAGGCCAAAACTAAACAGTTATCTGATAAGTGTAGCACATTGTTAGAAGAAACTAGTGCATTGGCCAAAGATCGGGAAATTTTCCATATCCAGCTACACCAAAAGGATCAGATGATTGAGAGGTTGATGAAGGAATTGGAGGAGAAGCTTGAGGTGGTGTATGTGCCTACACAACCACAACCATTGCAAATCAAGGAAAAAGCCAAATCAGAAGAAGTGGTTGAGGAAAAGGAAGAGGGAGAAAAAAGAAATGAAATTGCTTTGAGAGCATTAAGAGGTATTCTACAACATAGAATTGAGGTCTTGAAGGATAAGACTGATGTTGTACTTAATGCCTATAATAAGTTTCCAGCTTTACATGCAGAGGTGATGGGGTATCTTTCTATCTTAAACCCCTATTTTACTAAATGGTCCACCAGGGTACAATTGTTTGAGAAGCTTGCATCTTTACAAGCCCTGAGGTCAGATTTGCCAGAGATAGTGACAGAGGTGGAAGATGAGATCAAAAGGGTCAATATTGCTCTCTCATTCTTTAAAGGCAAATTGAATCAAATAGAGGTTAAATTAAGCCTCTTTTCTGTTGATTTTAATATATTTGTTCCTTCCTTAAGGGGAGATGATGATCAAGTAAAGGCCTTAGATGCCTGGAGGGATGAATTTGACAACAAAATTCCTAGTGATGAGGCATTTATTTTGGGGTCAGATGTGGATATTGAAGGATTCAATAAGATATTGGATGAAGCTTTCAAGGTAGAAACTGACATCAACAAGTTTCTAGTAGATGTTAAGAACATCACCGATGTTAGATGGGAGAGACAAAAGACACAGGTACAAGGTAATCAAGAATTCAAGTGGCCAACTGATGATGAAGTGAAATCATGGGAATTAATTACCATGCCCAAATGAAAGAAGCCAGCAGTTGAGGAAGAAGTCTTGGATGATGAATGAAAGTGAAAACTTGGTGCCTCACTATTGAGCATAATGAAGTCAGTTATTACTAAAGGAAAGTGTAGGTGAGTATGTAAGCATGGTCATCCAGACTCGACATAAATACTACCAGCTACCATGTATACTATCAGAATTAAGTCACCAAATCGGGTGAAGAACAAAGAATATCTGATTTCATCTCTTGACTTGGTCGTTCCACCGCTTCTCTCTCTTTTTTTTGTTTTTTCTATAGTTTTAGGGTTAGGTTTTCTGAGACCATCTAAAGCCTGTTGCATCCTAAAGAAAAGGATTCCAAGATGGTAAATAACCTATAAGTAGAAAAAGGTTGTATTTTGTAAAGGGAGGATGAAATATATTATAAAATTAGACTTTCTAAATTGGTGTCTATATTTTCAAGCTTCAAAGCTTTTTCATGTATGGAAGCAGGATCATATTAATAAAATATGATGAAATTTTACTCTTCTATATTGTTGTCTCTTTATTTCCTATGTATGTTTTTTTATGCTTAAGTTTGCAAGGCAGTCTGAAGCATTTTGGTTACAAGGTAACTATTTAATTACTTACAAGTTTCTTTCAAGTAAAGAACTAAGTTTTGTGGGTAGTTTCAGGGAGCATATCAGTACTTAAAGATTTGAAATAGTATTTTAGAGGTAACTAGATAATTTGTAAGGCGGGTTATCTAAATTTCATGTATGTTGTAAGGCAGCATACAATGTTTTGTTTCTATGAGACTTGAGCTAATTGACTCTGTAACCCAAGAGATAGGCACTGATCTAGGTTTTGGTCTGATAATCCATCATCATCCAAACTTTCAAAAAACTTTCAAGATTATTTTAATCAAAATACTTATGTTACTAAAAGCAAACAAATTGAACTCAGTAAGGACTCATGTCGGCAGGATAGTGTCCATTTTAGTGATTCCTTGGAGAGTGAATCAACTAGGTTATCCCTCCTAAAAAGGAAGAAGGATGAAAGTCCTTATATCATTGGTCTTTGCTATATTTGCAATTATGGTTTGTATGGTTAAGTTTTGCATTTGGTTATGCTTGGTCATTTGCAAGGTGTTTCATAAGTTGGTTCAACAAAGATACATAGCAAATCAGTGTCCACTTTTATATATATTGTGTAATAAGTAATCATAAAGAGGTAAAACCTACTTGAGTATATGTGGAGCTCAAAAATGAAGAAGGATCTTATCCAATCCTTAGAAATTAGGATTTTCTTTCTTTTGAATCAGTATTAGAAGGCATAGTGTTCAAGTAGTCATTTCAAGCACTATGATTCATACAAGAAAAATCCCTAATAGCAACTTCCTCCAAAATTTCTACAAGAGAAGAAAGTTCAACTTGCTTTGTCGCAATCTCTCCAAAGATTTTTTCCAGTACTTTGTTCTCAAATTTCCTCTTGGACCATTGCAATAGCTTCTCATTAGCTTCAATGTTGTCATCATTTACCTTCTACACAATATGAACTAATTGTTCAAGAATAGGAGCTTGAGGATTTTCATCCTCCATGTCAAAAGCTTTTACAAATATATCCTTAATGTCATGTAACACCTACTTTTTCTTCTACTCTCTTTTCATTTCTTCCTGCCTTTTCTTCCTCTTGACTAATTCTTGAAGAGTCTCAATCTATTCATAAGACAAAACATTGGGATCCCATGGTAGAATCACAATCACTTCATCTAATGTGACATCAAGAATCAGAGACTTCTTCTTCAAAACTTTCCTCCTTTTAAATTTAGGTGAGCTACTGTTCGGCTTCGTTTCTACAATACCTTTTCCTATTTTAGTAGTAGTCACCATTGCATCTTTCAATTCAGTCAAAATTTCCTGTTGATCATGCATACCACCTATTTTAGGTCCAGTGGGAGTGGATGATGCAGAGTGTGGTAAACCAACCAACACTTGCACTACCTCTTGTTCCTTAGGCTCATTGTCAGTATCCCTCATCTCCTCACAACTATCTAAAATTGTTTTCAAAACCTCTAAAATAGGTGAATTTTGTGTATTTGCCTCTTGTTCATCTATCTTCTCCATCTCTTCAACTTTATCTTCAGGTTCCTCTATACTCTTCTATCCTTCAGCCTTAGTGGCCTTAATAGGAAATTCCATGCTTGTATCTCTCGGCTCATCCTAACCCTTGGCATCCAAATTACTAGAGTCATCAATTGTGTTGTCAATTAGACTGTCTACTATCAGATCAATATCGTTTGTTGAATCTATTTGTTCTCTTGGTTCTGCTCCAGTCTTGTCAGGCTTAGTAGCAATTTTTTGTTTTGTTTTCTATTGTGCATGGGGTGGTTTCTACTTCTTTATCCTTCTAATTTGATGTACCTTCATTAGTTTTCTCCTTTGGTGGAGCTATCAATCCAAATATTTCCTTCCATATCCTTGTACTTTGTTGTACTACACTTTCAATATCATTTTTGAAAATAGCATAACCTCTCTACTTGAAATTGCTCATCATATCTAGTAGAGCTTCCTAAACTTTATGCTTATCCTCTACCTTAAATTTCTCATACTTGATAAACTTAAAGCCAGATAACCCTGCAGAATTCCTCAAATTCTCACATACCTCATTAATATCAATGGGTCTTTTGAATGGTGTTGTTGGTATGTTGCTGGGTTCATCAGTTTCAGTCTTGTCTTCATCACTTTCTGGATCCAAATGCAGTTTCCTTCTTGGTCTCTTTACTTGTAGGCTTGACACAACCTTTGTTGCTAGTTTAGTCTTTGATATAAAACTTCTCTCTCCAACATTCTTTGCATATACTTTTGTTTGCACTACTAGAGATGTGGTAGCAGATGCCCTTGTCCTTGGATGATTGGCAGTGGGAGGGGTAACTTTAGGTTTTTCTTGGCTTGGCTTAGTTACCTTGGCTACTGTTGGTTTCTTTCCTTTTGCCTTAGCAGGAATCTCTTCCTCAAATTCACTTATTCTTTCTTCTTCTTCTTTTGATATATCTTTTCCTTGTCCAATAGATATGTCTAGAGGTGCATCCTCTGGCTCCTCATCACTCACCAATCCAACCATTTTCTTCAGATTCTTCACAATCTTTTTCCTCTTTCTCTCCATGGTTCCTACCTTTAGGTTCATAGATATCTTTGCCTTAGCTTCATCATAATTTCCAAATCTCTTTTCTTTTGTATCAATCTCCTCTTCTAGTAGTGTTGTGATAGCTGTTGATGTTTCATCAATATTAACTTCATAGGGTAATGGCTCTAGCCATGATACCCTAGGTGTCACAGCCTGAATGTAAGTGTAATCTGTGTTGACTAGAAAATATATCTCCTCATAATTCTTTTCCACAAGTGGACTAGGAATTCTAGATTTCAACCTCATTCTCTTTTTAAATTCCACAGAGTAGTTTCCCATAATAC
This sequence comes from Thuja plicata, assembly GCA_018584345.1. NCBI lineage: Eukaryota > Viridiplantae > Streptophyta > Pinopsida > Cupressales > Cupressaceae > Thuja > Thuja plicata. The sequence continues at coordinate 1,777,673 of MU225145.1, read as the reverse complement.
TGTTGAAATTATTGCCTAATTGCTAAATACATTCACTAATTTGCACAGTAATAGGTCTATCCTTCTTCCAAACAATATTTCCCAGTATAGGAAATGACTTCTATACATAGAAGAATATGCAAACTAGTAGAGAACCAAACTTACATGATGAGCTCTTAGCTTTTCTGATTGATGATAGGTTCTTGACTAGTTGTGTCAACTACAGCTCGGCAAGGTCATAGGTGTGATTCTTCTTAACTATCTTCTATACTTGGTCCACAGCTATGCAGGGAACACTATCCATTTAGCTTGACTGATAGAAATTATGTGCAATCACTCTCACTCTAAATTCAAGTTTTAAAACTTAAATTGTAGAGATAGTCATCCCTCTATTATTTCAGACAGCTCCAGTGTTAGCTTCTATTTCTTCTTTACTTTGATCTCTCATTGTTCATTTTTCACTGACAATAGGATATCCAGTTACCCGATCAATAATATCTTTAGTAATCCTAACTGGTCCACTGTCCAGCCACATATGCATATTATGAACTCGGCTTAGAACAACCTTAATCCATTCATCTTTGAAGTCTGGTCAAAAATCTAGGGCACAAGTTAACCCTTTCTCGGCTAAATGTAGGAATTCTTCCTTCAGAACTCCATTGTCACACAACTTGTTGTAGGATTCCATTAAGTCATTATCACCTACTTCATCAATCTTAACCATGTAATAAGATCTAACATCATGGATCATAAGTACCTTTGGTGGAATAGATGAGAGGGCTTCGTTCAGATCACCTAAAATTTCACTTTTGGGAATGGCTCAGAAGTTAGGAGGTGCACACACATCACTTCTTATTAGCTTAATTTTCTTCAGCTCCTCCTCCATACCTTTGACTGGTGCGGAAGAACTTGCAGCCATAATCTCTAAAATTAGGGTTCAAAAATGAAGAACAGGGTATCTCGACAAGTAGCACTTCGCACTGTTCACCTTAGGGATTTCGACGGGACACAAGTGAGATCTTCGATGCTAAATTCACTAAGATCAATTCTACAACTTCTTCAATCGCTCTGTGAATCTTGAAAATTGCAAGGTAAAATGAAGAATAAACTGTTCATCCTTATATAGACTCAAAAGGTCAAGGTAGGTAAGAAATAAATGTTCTTCCCGTTAGGTTAGTGCAAACTAGCTATCATTGGCCGACTAACACAACTTGCATACCACTCAGATTACCATACTCAGCCATCACAAAAATTACTCGGCCAACCAACTCGGCACCTATAGTGCAGGAGATATTTTCCACAACAAGTCAAATTGTGATATTGCTATCAGGATTCAATTGTGTAGTTTTTTGAGTCAAACTCTGCTAGAAGTATTAAAAAAATGAAAATAAGATCTTGAAATAATCCAAGAGAATGAAGTGCAAGAAAGAATTTTCCATAAACCAAATGTGAGATAAAGTTTTCAAGATCAATCACCAAGAACATGAGAATACTCCAAGAATCCCAACAAAGAGCCAAGAGATTTTTGTAAGGGGAAAAGCAAAGAAAAACCCCTTTGTGAATAATAAGAATATGGCGCAAAGCCTAAGGAATGAGAGCAATAAGCTCAATACAATATTGAGAGCAAGATGAGAATGTGTGGAGAAGTGAGAAAGATGAGAAGATTATTGAAGCAAGTGTGTGAGAGGCATCTCTTAAGTAGAGATGAGTGGAGGAGTTTGCATGTAACTCCCACCTTCTATGAATGCCACATTCATATTGTGTGTGTGACAAATGTGAGATTCCTCTTAAGGAGGAATATCTATTTTCCTTATTAAAGGAAATACAAAATAGTGACATGTCCTCCTACTTAGACTAGAGGA
>MU225145.1:1741967-1762385 GCA_018584345.1 Thuja plicata | reverse complement strand
TGTCATATATTGTGATAACATGAGTGCTATTAATATTTCTAAAAATCCTGTGATGCACTCAAAAACAAAGCATATATCTATCAAGTATCATTACTTGAGGGAGCTAGTTCAGAACAAAGAAGTGAGACTGGATTATGTGAACACTAAAGAATAATTAGCAGACATATTCACAAAAGCACTACCCAAGGATGCTCAGGAGTATCTACGAGGTAAATTGGGGGTGATTCCCCTAACTGAGGCTACTTAAGTTATGTATGGTACTATTGCATCAAATGTTACATTTAGAATATTTGACACATTGATGCACAGTAAGTCACACTTTAGGATGTTGGCTAAAGTTGTGAAGATAAACAAGGACAGAAAAGAAAATTAGTCATAATCAAAGATGACAGGATCAGCATGATACTGAAGATGTACATGATAAAGATTTTGATGTCTTTAGCATTTTTTTCAAAGAGGGAGAGATTACCTATAAAGTGAAGAAAATAAGGGAGAGATTACTATTGAACATATTAAAGTGATTATCTACTGAGAAGGAGTCTACAGATGATTAGACACAGATGATTATAGTGTGATTAGACACAAAGGGAGAAATTTTTTTTTACAAATAATAATCAGAATGAAGCTAAAGACATTAATAAAGATTCGTTCATATCAAGGAACACAGGTGAATTTTTGGATTGGTTGGTAACTATGCTTGTTAAATCATTGTTTTAATATTTTGTGTTGCCATCAATGCCAAAGAGGGAGATTGTTGGAAAGTGACAATGCAAGCAATTGTTATTTTGTCATTGTTGTCAAACCTTTACTGCTGAGAGTATTGTTATCTATTTGAGTACCATATCTATTGTTGATGGGCAAGATTTAATAAGAAGACCAAGTAAATGGTTGAGTTAAGGCAAATAAAAAGGTACTTGATCAGTTAGCACTCTGGAAAAGAAATTAATTATTTATCTTTTAAAGATAGTTTTTCTGGTTGTTCCATGCCAAGCAAAGTTGCTTGTGCCGAGTAAAGTTGTTCGTGACGAGCAAATTTTTTCAAACCTGAGCACCATTGAAATTGCCGAGTGAAAACAGTGATGATGGCCGACTTACAGAAGTTTGATTAATGATGAGATTTGAGATCTCTGGCTGACTTAGTTAATTTTATTGGGATATGTAATGTTAATTAAAGATTGATCCATGTCATTTAATGTAAGGGTAACCATAATTAATTCCTGGTTTCGAGATTTAATTAGAGAATACTTTGGAGAAGTAAATTTAATGCAAAGATGGGATGATCCGTTGGATCTGACCTAACCTAAGATCTACGATATTGTTTAAGCGGAAAAAGATTTATCTAACCTAAATAGAGAGGTATATGATAACCTCAAGGGGTTATTCATTGAGTATGTTGAAGTGATGCTGAATGTGAAGTGGATGTGAATGCAAAAGAGTTGCATAGTTGATTTACTGTTTAGCATAATCTGGTAGAGAAGGCTGAATACAGAAGCAGAGAGTTGCATGTGTGATTGCTTGACAGATTTCCAAGCATATCAGAAGGTTGAAATGACAATGCAGGCTATCTAGTAAGTTAACATCAAAGCTATAATTGGAACTAAATTTGCAAAGTAAGTTGTATGTACCAGATCACAACTACTGATTACTTTCTAACTATTGTATCAGTTAAATTCTTTAACAAGGTTGACCTAATAGTCATTTGTATAAATCCTCTAACAAGGTGACATTCAGATTAGACTGTTCTAAGTCCTCTAACAAGGCCACTTCTGATAGGGTGATTAAATCCTTTAACCAAGTCACACCTAACAGTTTTTTATTGTAACCTTTAACAGGGTTGGCTCCTCACAAGGCAATTCTTCAGAAGAGTGAATACTTGGTAGCATGTTACTGGTGGTTTTTCCCATAGTGGGTTTCCACATTAAATACTTGTGTCAACTTGTGTGAATGCTTATGGTTTGCTTTACTGATATGTTTCTACAAGTTAATTTCAATTGACAGAAAACTACATGATTAAAGTTGTTGACTTATGCTACTGCTATCGAGTAGATCTGAAATATAGAAATTTTTAATTTACTACATCTAGACCTGAGGATAACTGATTCACCCCTCCCCTCTCAGTTATTCTAAATTCATTCTAACAAAGGCTTCATTAGGTTTATTCAATCTTTCATTTAGTTCCTTCTCAGATCTCAAATCATCTTTCAGTTTATTGTTCTCAGATCTCAGATTCATCATCTCTGTATCTTTCTTACTAATCTCCTGATTTGCAAGTAGCATTTGATTTTCCATGTCAACCTGATTAATTTTCATCATTTGCACATCATGTGTCCTTTCATCAAGTCTAATAGTTATCACTCTTTTATCTTCTTCTACCATTTCTTTGTCATCTTCAGCTTTCTTCTTTTGTCCCACTACTTCACATAGTCTTACTGTCTGTATTTCTTGTTCTCTTTTCAAGTTCCTGACTTCTTCACATAGTACATTTTTATTTTCCAGTAGATCTGCAATTGTTGCATCACTTTCAGTAGAACCTCCATTCTGGAATAGATTTGTTGTGTCATCTTCCTGATAATGAGTATTATTCATTTGTCTGGCCAAATCTCTCCTAGTTGTCAATGATTTCTTCAATTCCTATCTTGCTATCTCAAGATGATGTAATGCTAGTTGAATCTCAATCTTCTAATTCTCAATGACTTTACCCAACTTGTAAACTTCCATCTCAAGATCTATACTCACAAGATGATTAAAAGATTTTATAGGAGAACTGCACTCTGATAGCAATTGTTGGAAGTACAATATTGGGAAAGCAAGATACTAAGAGGGGGGTGAATCAAATCTTAAAACTTAATCCCTTAAAACAAATTGATCCACATTCATACATATATGAATTTAACCTAACATCAGATAGTATCCATAACATGAAATATATAACTCATAACATAGAATTTTGGTAACCCAGAAACCCAAATAGGTAAAACTGGGGTGGGGATGACACTCACAAAATATTCACTACTGCAGCAATAAAGTGTTCCTGTTAGGGCTACAAGAGTTTGATTACAAAATGCAATCTACCTGGTTAAAGGTCTATTCTGTTAAGAACTAAAGATCATTACAATCTACCTTGTGAAAGAATTTCAACTTATAGTAAAGTAAGCACTCGGCTAAGAGATTTAAGGTATGTTAGAACCACTCTGTTAAGAGATTTCACCTTATACACTTGTTAGAATGTTCCAAGTAGTGATCCTTGGTTATGCACTCAAATGCTAATGATAGATCTTCTCTTTTCAATACCTTCTGTGATCTCACAATCTGATATGTCTTTACTCTTCTATTCACTACTCTATCACTCTGCTTGATATAAGCTGCTTCATTGTTCATCTCTTATGAACACACAACCCTTCTCTCTTTGGTGTATCTCTCATCTCATAAACAATAGGGTTAGAAGAAATCTTATATGTATTTATGGATCTGTTGGTAAGATCTAGATCAACGATCAAGATCTAATATTTATGCCTCCAAGGCACTCTAATTTTTTGATTGGCTCCATGACATGCATAGGATAAAATAATTAAATGCGTAAATAAATTTGTAGATACATATTAAATGTGTACATATGTCAGTCCAAATCTCATACAAGTCAGCCTAAACATTTTACCTCAAAGTTTGAATCAATCCTAACATGTATGCAAAATCTATTCTGCTTGGCACTTAACATCTTTGTCGCTCTACACTTAAGTATACTACTTGGCTCGGCATGATGTAACTCGGAAACCTGTATTCCTACTCGGCAATGTTTCTTGGCCTTGAATAGTTTTAGCTCAGCCATAGTGATAGCCAACTAAAACTGCCTAAGTAAATGACTAAGTGTAGGTCACTAATCATCAACAAAACTTAAGGATTAACACAAGCATGTACTAAAGTATAGTGTCCCTGTAAGGAGACCTATCCCTGTTAGGAGCTGAATATTACATAGTACATTTCCTTGTTAGAGGAATAACAACCCTGTTAAATGTTCACAACACCCTGTTAGGGGCCAACTGAGCTTACAGCTCTTACAATATAATTCAGTAACAAAAGTTCTCAGTCATGAACAAAAACAAGCATCATTAATGCTTTGATAGTTCCTTTATATTTCTTCAATGATCTCTGTCATTATTTGCTCTTCCATTCGCATATCTTCTCTTCCAAATAAATATTACAAAATGACATTCAATGTTTACCAAAAAGATCTTACATATATATCTCTCAACTTTACAAAGTTGGCTCTCAGTATGAATATTACAAATATTACTAAGTCGGCCTTCAATACAAGATACATTTAATATAGTAAACATTAAATGCATAGTCCGTGCTCTTGCATAGTCAATGTATAGGCTATCAATAACCAAAATACAACTTTGATTGCCTGGATTCCAAGCATTTTCCCTCAATCTTTGTTGTTGTCCAACTGCTCTCTATCGTTGTTCTTCTGCTGTCTGTCTGTCTTCAAATCCTTCTAACTCATCGCAGACTTAACCAAATCCAAATCGATCTTTGGTAGAGGTCATACATACTCCATACTATCTTCCTCTAAGCTCACTTTCCCTAATTCATCAATCTCTATCTTCGACATCCAAAATACTTTTGTATCTCTGCTACTATACTTAGTCAATTTCTGAATCATCAAAACTTATCTTCAAAGTAATCAAACTTAAACCCAGATGAGTTGCCATAAATTAAAAAAAAAATTGAATCATATTTACTAAATTTTATCACTTTCCAACAACCTCTCCCTTTGGCATTGATGGAAACACTTAACAAAAAAATGACTAAGTGTTCCAACCAATCAAAATTGTCTCTTCTTCTCCTTATCTCTTCTCCATATTTTTCTCTCTTTCTTTTATTATATTATATTTTTTATTCATCATTTTGTTTTCTTCTCTTCTCCTCCTTTGACAAAAATGACAAAGGTGCATATAAAGTAATAAGTCTTAGTTCTTGCTTACCAGTTTCTGAATATCCCGAAAAGAATCTTCCAAAAGCTTCACTTCTGTGATCCATGTCTTGAACAATATTTGATTGATGTGATTCAAACCATTCATTGCAAATGATGTAGTTTCAACTTCTTTAAATTATGTTGCTAAACCTTTAGTCAATGAATCTGCAACTTTCTCCAAATCTGAGAGATGGGCTTCAAGTATGGATAACTTCAGAGTGACAAAGCTCCTCAGCAAGTTAAATCTCTTTAATACTCTCTCTTTTTCATTTTCCAATTCACTGAGTTTGGCCAATATCCTTGTAACTTCTATGTCTACTTCTATTGTGGATTGTGAAGATGTTCCACAAACATCCATCAAACTGTTCAAAGTTTCCCTCTCCTTGGCAATAATGTCCTCAACATTCTGAACATGCCTAATCAGATTCATGCAATAGATAAACAATTTTATTCCATGCCCAATGCATCTCTTTGCATTTTTCAAACAAGTTTTTATAAGGCCTAAGTCCCATGTGATGGACTTGTAGACTTCTGTCAGCTTCTTCTCTGAATATGTCTTCTTTGCCTTCTCTTCTGCAATTTTCAACAAATTGTCATAGTGCCCGTCAAATTCATCAAGGGAAATTTTCAAGTTCTCAATGTCATCTTTGTGCTGGAAAACTATAGGTACTGGAAGCAATTTTTTCATAGTATCAATATCTCTTGTAATTAATTTTGCCTTCTTGTCTCCTTTCTGTTTAGATCTTTCCTTTCCTTTGTTTAATGCAGTGAATGCCAGTTTTACCAATTCAACTTCATCCATGCTATCCACATTTACATCACTACTTTCCAACAATGAAATAGATGGTGAGTTTACCTCTTTCTTTTCATCTCCTTGGTGTTCTATCTTTTGTTCATCATCCTTTTTCTGCTCAACTTCCTTTATTCTATTTTGCTTCATCTGCAATAGAGGTTTCCAAATTTCCTACAAAAGGGTCCTTCTCATCTTGTGAGGGGTCAAGGGTCACTTCCACACCAGAGACATAGAAATTTGGTGGAGGGTCTACTTTTCTCTTCTCTGTAGATGTCTCTGTTGCCTTAGGTCTCTCACCCATTCCCAATTATGTGGGAGATGTGGTTTTAGGAGGGGAGGGCTTGCTAGAAGTAGAACTCATCAGAATCTTCTCTAATGCCTTCTAAGTTTCCTCAGTCACATCATCATACTTCCTAGCCATTATTTTCAATAGTCTAAACTTGGTTCTTAACAGAGGTTTCAATTCCTTGAATATATTACCCCTCTCTTGTAGTAATAACATAGGCAACATGTTATCAATTTCCTTATTTCTGATATGATCATCCTCAATCTATGCCAAGTGTTTTTTTGTTCTCCAATTTTGCATACAGGTCTGTAGGTATTCTTCCTTCAATTTCTAACAGGGTCTTCTTGAAAGTAAGCTAATGCTCTATCATAATGTCTTCAATTTTCAGCTTATCTGATTCGTCATACCTGTCATAGTATTTTTCAATTGTAACCAATTTGCCTTTCTCTAATGCTCTTTTCTCTAGCATCTTCATGTCTGGTTTCCAAATGTGTTTTTTTGTTTTCTTCTCTTCTCTTTCTGTGGTTTTCTCTTTAGGTGATTTAGGCTTACTTGATCTTGTAACTCTAGGAGTGACATCCTTTGCTTTATCTGTTTGTTGTTGTGGAGGAGGTGGACTATCTACCATAATTACCTCAGGAGTGAAAGGGGCATCAGTGCTTCCACTTGCTACTCCAAGAGATCTCTATGCCATCTTCTTCTTGACTTCTTTCAATTCATCTTCTGTCAATCTAGATTTTATACCGCAATCATGAATAAGGTTAGCAATTTTCCTTTTCCTCTTCCCTCTAGACTGTTCCTCTTTCACCTTTGCTGATTTTTCTTCATAATTTTCCCATCTTTCTTCTGTTGTATCAACTTCTGATGCAATAACATGTTCTACTTGCATGGTGAGTACTTTAGAACTCACTTCATAGCCCATGGGGTAACACCATTTCTTTCTAGGTGTAACTACTTCAAAACATAAACAATTAGTTTCAACCATGAAACAAATTGTGTCCTTGTACTTTTCCATAATTTCCTCTTGTAACATGTATCTTGTCTTCATATGTTTCTGTATAATTTTGATCATAGCAAATAGCTCTCCATCTACCCAAGTAGTATTCTATCTTTTGTAACTCTGTGAAGTTAGTATGTCAGTGGGTACTCTAGACATCCAACCACTAGGATGTAAACCAAGAAACTTGTGCTCAATATGAATGAACATATGCATCAACAACGAACCAAATCTGAAATTTTTAGTTCTATCCTTCTTTACTAGCTTCACATTCCCAAGAAATTTTTGAGCCAGAACTTCACATAGGTTATATTTTATGTTTTCCTTCACCATTTTGCATGCCATCATGATTACTCCAGCAGATACTGAGTTAGGTCTGCTACTGTAGTAGAATTTATATCTTCATATCATGGCAATTAATCTCACATCTTGCTAGAAGATATTGTTTACTGTCATTGCCCTTCTGTCCCATTTAGAATGTGTTAGGGTTTTGACTTCTTTCTTCACATGCTTCTCCATAATAGGTATAACTCTAGTTTTTTCTAATCCAGTGATCTCATGAAATAGGTCACTACAAATTTTCATAGGTTGGTCACCAATCCATATGAACTGATCATCAACCCTGCTCATCAATATCTTAAACCATTCATTTTCATCAAATTCGCATAAATCCATAATCTTCATTATTCTCAACTAACTAATGTGTTTGAATTCATCTTTCATGATTCCTTTCTCAGTCATATTTTTAATTTCAGTAAGTATTTCATTGTCTCCCAATGTATCATACTTATAATGTATGTAAGCCCTAATATCTTCTATGTGCAATACGCCATGTGCAGTTTGTGAAAACGCTCCTTCTGGATCCTCTTCGCAAGACTTATATGGATGTTTCCTAAATTTGTATCTAGGATGATCAACAACATTGAAAATGATAGGTACATCCATAGCTACATGATGTGAAATACCTTTCTTTCACTAAAATCTGAATGTTATGCTCCAATCGATCATGCACGATAAATCTAGAATAGTCTGAATCTTCTGCTGTCTGATCTCCTTAGCTTTCTCTTTGTCAAATGGTGAATAGATAGGTCATCAAATGGTGCTTTATACAAGTTAGGTTATAACTTTCATTTTTACTTTATATTGTCCAATCAGCTGCTAGATCTTGCAAACAAAATATACAAGTTGGCTAATGGTGCGCTCTAAGGTATATAATCCATGATGTCGGCTTAGTTCACACACAAGCTCACATGAGCTCAATCTATGAATTTTAGGGTAGAATAAATTTTGATGTTTGTATCCAATGCTCCCCCTAAGGCCATGATCGGCCAATTAGGTCATTTTTTTCTTTCTACCTTCAGGCGAAGATCCAGTAGCATCTATTGACTCTCCCTGAACTGATGTTTCACTTGTTCCTTTGATTTATCAAATCTTACCAATGTTGTTCTCTTCTTCTATCTTAAAATAGTTTTCAAAATCATTCTTCACATCTGTAACACTCTTGCCAGTATAATTTCCATTCTTTTGTGAATTCATAGGAGGTGGTGTTCTTATATTATCTACTCCATTATACCTGAAAAACTTTTCTATATGTCCTGGATTATTGCATTTGTAACATATAGGAGGTCTTCTTTCTTGATTAACTTGTATCTTATAGTACTTCAGAATGTGTCCAATATTATTACATTTGAAGCATGTAGGTTTCACTGTAAGTTCTCTTCCATTGTCTTTGTATATCCTGTTTGATTAGGTTTTTTGCATTCTATCTTCTTGTGCCCATATCCATTACAGTTAAAACAATAACCAGAAAATGTTCTAAAAGGGGAATTACCTCTGTAGTCTCTCTTCATGTGTCCAAATCTGTTGCAACCAAAGAATCTACCTCTGAAAGGTCTGATTTTCTCTTTAGGTTCTTCAATAGATGGTTTCACAGCATCAATCTTCTCATCTAATTTATCTTCCTGATTCTTTGATCATTCATCTTCATTGAAGCCAATACCAGTCATATCTCCTTTAGGTTTTTGTTTGTCTAGCTATTCATCAATCAAATCACTGCTGGTGTGAAGTTTCTCAATGTGATTCTTTCCTTCAACAAGTTCACCTTTTATAATTTGATTGTATTTATTGAATTCTAGGTATTTGTTCTTGTAGTTGTCAGCCTCGTCCTTCATTTGATTCAAAGCACTGTTTAAGTTTTCTTAAACTTTCTTCTTAGCATCCTTCTACATTTGTACTTCTGTATCCATAGACTTATTTTCATGTTTTAGACTCTCAATGTCTTCTTTTAGTTGTTTCACCTGATCTGAATTGTCCTCATCTGAGTCTTCTTTTATCTGGACCACAAGATCTTCTCTTTAACTTCTGGAAATCTAAAGCTGATCTTTGAGTTTCTTTATAAATTTTTCAGCTCTTCGCATGTTGAATCTCAATTCTCCATTCTCTTCGTTTGCTTTATCAAGGTCTCCAAGTGCAGCATCAAAGTTTTCTTGCAAACTGTCCAAAGCCATTATGATCTCCCTCAAGTTGTTAGGCTTTCTCTCCAAGGGCCAAAATCTCTAATACCAATTTTTAGGATTGGATTATACTGAGAGGGGGATGAATCAGTATAATAGCACTTTATTCTCTTCTTCAACCACTTAAACATTAAACATACATTTACAATAAAGAAAAGAACATAAGTAAATTACACAGTACTCATAACACCATATTTTTTTACAAGGAAACCTTGGCCAAGGGAAAACCCCAATGGGGATGATACCCACAAGCATGCACTAAAGTACAGTGTCCCTGTAAGGAGACCTAGCCCTGTTAGGAGATGAATATTACATAGTACATTTCCTTGTTAGAGGAATAAAAACCCTGTTAAAGGTTCACAACACCCTATTAGGGGCCAACTGAGCTTACAGCTCTTACAATATAATTCAGTAACAAAAGTTCTCAGTCATGAACAAAAAAAATCATCACTAAAGCTTTGATAGTTCCTTTATAGTTCTTCAATGATCTCTATCATTCTCTGCTCTTCCATTTGCATATCTTCTCTTCCAAATAACTATTATATAACTACATTCAATCTTTACCAAAAAGATCTTACATATATATCTCTCAACTTTACAGAGTCGGCTCTCAGTATGAATATTACAAATATTACTAAGTCAGCCTTCAATACAAGATACATTTAATATAGTAAACACTAAATGCATAGTCGACACTCTTGCATAGTCAATGTGTAGGCTATCAACAACCAAAATACAACTTTGATTTCCTGGAGTCCAAGTCATACTCCCTCAATCTTCGATGTTGTCCAACTGCTCTGTATCATTGTTCTTCTAAATTATTTATGTCTTCAAATCCTTCTAAATCATCGTAGACTTAACCGAATCCAAATCGATCTTAGGTGGAGGTCATACATACTCCATATTGTCTACCTCTAAGCTTTCTTTCCCTAATTCATCAATCTCTCTCTTCGACATCCAAAATAATTTTGTATCTCTACTACTATACTTAGTCAATTTCTAAATCATCAAAACTTATCTTCAAAGTAATCAAACTTAAAAATAGATGTGTTGCCATAAATGACAACCAAAAAGTGAATCATATTTACCAAAGTTGATCACTTGCCAACAGCATGTGATTAGTAACATAAGCTTGCAGTCCAATGTCCTAAAGTAATCAACTTTTAGAATATAAAACTCTTAACAGTAAACACATCAAATATCATTCACACAATTATGACACCATGATTTAATGTGGAAACCCAATATGGGAAAAAAATCAATAACATGCTACCAATCTTTCAATCTTCTGAAGTGAGCTCTATGAGGAGAAACCCATGTTGAAGATTACAATACACACTGTTAGGTGTGACCCTGTTAAAGGATTTAATCACCCAGCTAAAAGTGATCCTTGTTAGAGAACTTAGATCATTCCATTATAATGTCACCTTGATTAAAATATTTACAAATGAATGTTAGGTCAACCTTGATTAAAGGATTTTAACTGATACAATTGTTATAAATTAACAGCAATTTTGATCTGAAACATACAACTCACTTTGCAAATACATATCCACTTTAGCTCAAATTTTGATCAACTAAATGGACGCCATTATCATCTCTATATCTCTAATCTAATTATAAATCCATCAAGCAATCATCACTTCATATTTCTTTACCTCTCTTCTCAACCTTCTCTACCTTCTGCTTAGATTTTCCAATCAACTGAATCAACCTCTTCACCCTTAACCTTATACCTCTCTAACTAGGAAGCTCGATCTTTTTCTGCTTAATCATTACCATAGATCTTAAGGTTTGGTCAGATCCAACGAATCCTTCCAACATTTTTTTCTCCTTCTAATTTCTAGATACATCTCAAAACTCCTTCTTGAATCCATACATATAAATGGTTAATCATATATTAAATTCTCATTAAATTCTCCACGAAGTTCATCCTTATCTACAATACGCTTTACATATCCAAAGAATTCAACTGTGTCAGCTGGGAGCTCAATTCTTTCATAAACTATAAAATACTGACATTTGGTAAATACTGATGCTCGGTCAACACTATATAACTCTGCATGTACTGGCGCTTGGTCGACACTCACATCACTCTACTTAAACTTAAGTTCCTTAATCTTCTTATTTTTTTCTTGGTCAAGACTAAGATTTTATTCTTCCAAGCCTCACTTAGTTTTAAAGATAAACAACACATTATCTTGTCAATTTTCCAACTAATCAAGTACCCATTGTAGTTTCTCATAACTCATCCATTTCACTAGGTCTTCTTGTTACCTCCTCTTTTCAAATATTCTTCATCAATCAAATGATATGGCACTTCACTAGATAGAAACTTTCTTACCAATTAAGGTTTGACATCAATAAAAAATATAACAATTGTTTCAATTGTAGCTTCCAACAATCTCCCTCTTTGGCATTGATGGCAAATACCACATGCAAACAACACTACATGCATAGTTACGACACAATCCAAAAATTATGTTCTAATAATAGATTTTCATTAATGTCCTTAGCTTCATTCCAATTCTCTCCAATGCAAATATCAGCTCCCGCTTGGATAGATTTTTCTCTTTATCTTAACTCCATCTTAGTCTTATCTCTCTCATTGTCTTATCTCCATCTTTGACAATAATGCCAAAGTCATGCATCTTCCCCATGTAGATATCTCTTTGTCAACTTTCTAAGCTATACGCTCCCTTTGTCATCTTTCTTATGACTAGTCTACATCTTGTGTGTTACTCTTCACAGCTTTAGGCAACTCCTAAAGTGTGACCTCCTTGCATCAATTTGTCAGATATTCTAGGTGATAGATTTCATGCAATCACTCCATTTGATCTTAGTTATCCTCAGCTAGGGGAATCACACCTTATTTACCTCTCAGATAATAATGTGCATCCTTAGGTAATGCTTTAGTAAATATATATGCTAACTGCTCCTTTGTATTCACATATTCCAATCTTACTTCTTTATCTTGAACTAGATCTCTCAAGTAATGATACTTGATAGCAACATGCTTGGTCTTAGTGTGCATCATAGGATCCTTTGATATATTGATAGCACTTGTGTTATCATAGAAAATAACAACTGGCTCAGTGATTTCTTACTCCATACCTTTCAACAATTGCTTGATCCACACTATGTTTGAACAATTAACTGTTGCTACTACATATTCAGCTTCTGATGTAGATTCAGAAATATAGTTTTTTTTCTTGCTTGTCCAAGAGACTAACCTCTTTCCTAGAAATAATGTGCCACCACTTGTCCTCTTTCTATCATCCACATTGCCTAACCAATCTACATCAGTATAAACTTTGAGTTCAAACTTCTCATTCTTCTTATAATACAATCCATAAACCTATATTCCTTTCAGATATCTCACTATCCTTTTCACTGCTATCATGTGACAATATTTAGGATTTCTAGAAAATATTGCAACAATCCCAACTACTACTGCAATATCTGGTGTACTATGAACAACATATTGTAGCTTCCTGATCATTGACCTGTACAAGGTTTGATTCACTTCTTCTATATCATCGGTCTTTGATAGTTTATATCCAGTAGCCATGGGTGTACTTACTAGTCTTAAGTCCTCCATGCCAAAGGTTTTCAGTATCTCCTTGATATATTTAGATTGAGTAAATATACCTTTCTTCATCTGATAAACTTGCAAACCAACAAAAAATTTTATCTCTCCAAACATAGATATCTCAAATTCAGTTTGCATTTCATTTGAAAATGTTTGGCATAAAGCATCTTGACCTCCAAATATGATATCATCAACAAATAATTCAGCTAACAATATCCCTTTACCTTTTTCAATTTTTAAGTACAAATTATTATTTTCATTTGTCCTTGTAAAACCAATTTTGATTAAGTAATTATGTAATTTTTCATACCATACTCTAGGGGCTTGCTTCATTCCATACAATGCTTTATGAAGCTTGCAGACCATACTCTTCTTTCTTGAATTAACAAATCCTTTAGGTTGTTCAATGTATACTTCCTCTTCCAGTATTCCATTTAGAATTGTTGATTTAACATCCATCTGATACACTTTGAATCCTTTGTAGGCTGCATATGCAAGTAGAGTTCTAACTCCTTCCAATATAGCAAGTGGGTCACAATAGTCAATGCCTTCTTCTCATGCATATCCTTTGCATACCAGTCTAGCCTTGTTTCTTGTGACTTCTCCATGCTCATTCATCTTATTTCTAAATACCCACTTGGTTCCAATAACATCCTTGTCCTTTGGTCTAGGTACTAGTGTCCAGGTTTTGTTCCTCTCTATTTGCTCAATTTCTACATTCGCGGCTTGAATCCAATCTTAATTATCCAAATCATCTTTCACTGATTTGGGCTCAAATTCACATAATAAACATGTATGATTTTTCAATTTTCTTCTTTTCATGACCCCTGAATCTTTTGCTCCAATTATTTGATCTGGTTTATGATGTCTTCTTATATATTTTGCAAATGTAGGCTCTGGTCTCCTTTCTTATTGTTTTTGTTCTTCAGATTCATCTTGCACATTCACTTCAGGTTCATTTTGTATTTCTGCATCCTCTAGTTCTAATTGCTTGGTAGTTGCCTCTTGATGCTCAAAAACTTCTTGTTGTGTCTCAACAGATTCTTGATGTTGCTTGGTAGCATCATTTTGTTGCTCGATAGCTTCTTTCTCTAGTTTAGGTAAACTGTTGGGCTCTCCTTCATTCATGTATACAAAAGATCCTCAATCTTCAGGTTCTTTCTTTCATTCAAATTCATTCTTTTCTGCATATTCATCAATTCTAATATTTGTACTTTCCACAACTTTGTTAGTGTTAGAATTTAAACACTTATACACTTTTCTCTTAGTGGAATAACCTAGGAATATGCTTTCATCACTTTTAGAATTAAGTTTTCCATTTCTATTGTCCTTCAGTATATAACATTTTCTTCCAAAGACTTTAAATTATTTTACATTAGGTGCATAGCCATACCATAACTCATAAGGTGTAACATCTGTAACTTTCTTGACTTGTACTCGGTTCAAAGTATAGACTGTTGTACTTACAACTTCTCTCCAGCATTTTTGTGCAACTTTTTTCTCTATCATTAGTGTTTTGGAACAATCCATGATTGATCTATTCCTTCTTTCAGCTATTCCTTTATGTGGGGGAGTCCTTGGAGTAGACATCTATCTTTTTATTCCTCTATCATTGTAGAATAAGTTAAACTCATTAGATATAAACTCTCCTCCTCTGTCAAATCTCAGACATCTCAAGCTCTTACCTGTCTCTTTTTCAACATTTTCCAAATACCACTTAAACAACTGAAAGGCATCATATTTTTCTTTGAGAAACATCACCATCATTCTAGAGTAATCATAAACAAACAGAATAAAATATTTATCACCGTGGTACCTTTGCACTCCAATAGGTCCACAAAGGTCAGTATGAACCGATTCCAAAATATCACCAAAAGTATAGGTTTTTCTCTTGAAACAAGACTTTTTCATTTTTCCCAATTGACATTGCTTGCACATCACATTACTAGGTTTCTTCAATCTTGGTAACCCTCTTACTCTTTTTATCTTACTAATGTTTACCAAATTATCAAAGTTCACATGACACAACCATTTATGCCATAACAATACATCATCATATTTTTCAAACAAGCATGTCTCATCAAATAGATCTAGATAGAACAAATTACCTCTTGTATGTTCTCCACTTCCAATTAGTTCACCAATAGCATCAAATATTTTATCCTTTTGTGATGAAACTCAACTTGGTATCCAGAAGTGTTCAACTACGCAACACTCAACAAGTTAGAGTTAAGTCCTTCAACCCAATAAGCATTGTCACATATGATCTTATCAACCAATTTTGTTGATCATTTTCCTTTCAAGAGACATGGTGTATCATTACCAAAATTAACACTACCACCTTTGCAATGATTTAAGGTTTCAAACTTCCTCTTATCACCAGTCATATGATGTGAGAAACCACTATCAATTATCAATCTATCACCTTTACTCATATATGAAATAAGTGAAATTTTTTCATCTTCATCATAATCATCTTTCATAGCAACATAAAAAACTTCTATATCATGATCATCAGATTTATCATATTCGCTATCAATTTCTTCTTAGGAAATATAGAAATATTTATTACCTTTTTCCTTATAGTCCTTGTACCTTCTAAAATCTTTGGCATCCCTTTTGTCTTTGTACTTGCTTTCTCTTCTTTCATCCTTGTCATTCCTGTCAAAGTATCTTGCTGCAATATGGCCAACTTTGTTACATGAAAAACATATTATAAGAAGCTTACCCTTGAATTTTCATTTTCCTCTCGGTAGTCTTCTAGCCATTAATGCCTCAATCTCATCAAGATCATCATCAGAAGTGTCATTTTCACTATTGACACATATTTCTTTTCCTTTCTTAGTATTATGAAGAGTCAAGTGTGATTTGAATGCAGAATAAACATTGTGAGGGGTGAAATTATCAAAAATTGATAACTCATAAGTAGTAAGTCTACCAACTAGACCTTCTAGAGTTAAGATGTTACCAAGAGTACATCTCAGTTCTTGAATTACAAAAACTCTAATAGCATAAATAGGAAGTAGGGTTCTCAATACCCTGCTAATAACAATATCATCATCAATAGTTCCATTGACTCCTCTAATAGCATTCACAACCTCCCTAACTGGGCTACATTATTGAACAATAGTGTCACCTTATAACATTCTAATTTCATCAAAATTACCTCTCAAGCTTTCAGATTTAGCTCTTAGTATATTTGTGTCTCCATGATAAATAGTTGTCAGTGTGTCCCACATTTCTTTTGCAGTAGTATAGTCTTTTATGTCTTCAAATTCAGGATAACATAGGGTTGATGAAATATCCATCATTGCTTGATTATGTTCTTTCTTTTACTTCATTTTTTTAGTTGTCAAAGGTGTAGGCATTGTTATGTAATCATGTTCCACATAGTATTTTTTTTGCTTCTCCAATTCCAGCTAGGTGTAGCTTCATCACACTTTTCTATGCAGGGAAGTTCTCCTTGTTCAGTCTTGGTACCTCATTTTTATAAATCTTTATCTTTAGCTTTAAGTACCTTCAAACTTTTCCTTACAAGCACCACAATACTTTGATACCAATTATTAGTATGATTTAGAATAACTGAGAGGGGGTGAATCAATTATTCTCAGATCTAGATGTACCAATTGAACTTTTAAACACTTCAACCAACTCAGATCTACCCAACAATCCACTAGGCCTCTATACCATATGATTAGTAACAAAAACTTGCATTCCACTGTCCTAAAGTAATCAACTTGTAGAATATAAAACTCTTAATAGTAAACACATCAAATATCATTCACACAATTATGACACAGGGATTTAACGTGGAAATCCAATATGGGGAAAAACACTAGTAACATGCTACCAATCTTTCACTCTTCTGAAGTGAGCTCTGTGAGGAGCCAACCCTATTAAAGGTTACAATACACACTGTTAGGTGTGACCCTATTAAAGTATTTAATCACCATGTTAAAATTGAGCCTTGTTAAAGGACTTAGATCATTCAATTAAAATGTCACCTTGATTAAAGGATTTACAAATGATTGTTAAGTCAACATTGATTAAATGATTTTAACTGATACAATGGTTAGAAAGTAACAACAATTTTGAACTGAAACATACAACTCACTTTGCAAATACACATCCACTTTAGCTCAAATTTTGATCAACTTACTAGCCTCCATTATCATCTCTATCTCTCTGATCTGCAAGGAAATCCATCAATCAGTCACCACTTCACAG
Source organism: Thuja plicata (assembly GCA_018584345.1). Lineage (NCBI taxonomy): Eukaryota > Viridiplantae > Streptophyta > Pinopsida > Cupressales > Cupressaceae > Thuja > Thuja plicata. The sequence goes on along the minus strand of MU225145.1, from coordinate 1,745,002 downwards.
TTCTTTACTACTCTTCTCAGCCTTCTCTGCCTTCTGCTCAGATTTTCCAATTAACTAAATCAACCTCTTCACCCTTAACCTACAATTAGGTTAATTTTATACCTCTCTGACTATGTAACTCAATCTTTTTCCACTTAATCATCACCGTAGATCTTAGGGTTTGGTCAGATCCAACATATCCTTCCAACATTCCGTTCTCCTTCAACTTTCTAGATACATCTCAAAACTCCTTCTTGAATCCATACATAGAAATGGTTAATCATATATTAAAAGTTCATTAAATGCTCCCCGACATTCATCCTTATCTACAACATGCTTTACATATCCCAAGAATTTAACTGTGTCGGTTGGGATCTCATTTCTTTCATAAACTATAAAATACTGACACTTGGTCATCAATGTGTTCTTCCACTTGGTCATTACTAGATAACTCGATAAATACTGATGCTCGGTCGACACTATATAACTTGGTATGTATTGGTGCTCAGTTGACACTTGCATAACTCATCTTAAACTTAAGTTCCTTAATCTCCTGCTCTTTTTCTCAGTCAAGACTAAGCTTTTAGTCTTCCAAGCCTCACTTAGTGTTGAAGATAAACAACACATTAAATTGTCAATTTTCTGACTAATCAAGTAACCATTGTAGTTTCTCATAACTCATCCATTTCACTAGGTCTTATTATCTACTCTTTTCAAATCTTATTCAACAATCAAATGATATGGCACTTTACTAGATAGGAATTGTCTTACCAGTTAAGGTTTGACATTAATGGAAATATAACAATTGTTTCAATTGTAGCTTCCAACAGTTCATTCATTAACCAATGATTTTATAGTATTCATTCTTAGTCTATTATATAAGATAACTTACTTATCATATCAATATAAGCTAGGTCCTTATCCACAAAACAAGAGAGAACCATATGAATAAATTTTCATGTAAGAGATCACTTACTTTATTACAAGATAGCATAAGAGGGAAACAAATGACAAATTCTACATTATATGACTAATACAAGTAGGAGTATAACTCTTTCCTTAATTTCACCTAGAAATACGCATTCCCAATACATTGATTGTCCGTTCATTTGCATTACATTACATTACCCAACAAGGGCTCTCAACAAATGAATACATCAAAATTACAATACATTGAAGTTCATGATGCACAAGTAGAATCCTTGATAGCTTCCAAGCATGAATCCAAGGGTAAAGACTTCCATGCAACCATGAACAATACCTGGATAATATTAACCACAAAACCATGTCAAACTGTGAAGTTCCACGCCCCCATGCTAGGAGATAGAAACAAGGTCCACATAAGCGCTAAGACAATCTAAGGCCAAGAAGAACCCTTTCCCTAAAAGAACCATCTAAAAGTAGAAAAAGGAAACATAAAACAAAAACAAGTATCTAAACATCACAAAATGCAAGGGTTCTAGCATACCAACTAGGTGAGTGTCATCCTTTTTGTTGGGATCCACCCTAGAAACCATGTAACCCTGGTCCCCCTATAGAATGGGTTCCACCCTAATAGTTAACTCATGGTCCTGGTACTCCAACTAGGTCTATGCAGACTATAATATCACTTATCTTTTATTATGTATAAACTCCCAAACCCCAAGTTCTTTTTTATGGTTATCACTTTATTAAGAACCCACTCATAGGATCTCCTAGTGGCCAATTTGGGTCCTCACACCTATGGTGATCCACTTACCTAGGGAACCTAACTTCCCTACTCAAACATGCTATCAAAGGGACTTCCAATCACTACAAAACATCTAGTCCCTAGGTTTAGGAAACTCTCCTGTGTTATCAAACCCTCGGGATGAGTCTAAACCCTAACAATAAGCAGAATATGAATAGGAACAATAGAGGGCCATCAAAAGACACCTTGATAATGATATGGAGCTTTCCCATACACAAAATAAGAGAAAGAACATAGAAGAAAATAATACCAAATGAAATAAACTATCAAAAGGAAGGGTGATTGTAATACCCACCTCTTAGTTTGCTTTTCAGTTTTGGTTGCCAAACTCTTTTAGGCCTTTTCATGTATGTGTGGTTTATTTCAAATGGTTGTGAGGATATTTATGTATCATATTTCAGTATGTTATTGATTCATTGCTTAGTGTATTATATCTCCTAATTGCATATGATTTATGGTTATTTCATGATGCTTATGTATATGTTAGGATGTCATTTTGTTTATGGTTTTCTGACAATACTGACCCTAGATTTATATGATCATGGATCATTTATATGTTTTGCATTACTCTTTGATGTGCTTGATACGGTATGGGACAAAGTCATAGTTACTTGCTTCGGCGAGATCCACATGATAAACTAGTCTCGACCATTGTCTGCTATATTATATGCATGTATGCTCATCTTTGTGATGACAGGTTTGCAGGTACCGGGGCTACGTCTTCCCAAAATTGGTAGGAGTGAGCGTGCCCTATCGCAATATCTCAATGGTAAGAGAGGGGAGATAATACCAGGTCCAAATCCATACCCTAAACCCTCATTTTGTCCTATTGATGGAAAAAGAATTTGATTGACTATCATATTTGAATCCATCAAGTGACGTGGATTCATGAGCCTGTTTGTGTGTGTTTGTGGTTCTGTTTTAGTTGATTGTCTATTTCAGTTGATTATCTGTTTGGATGGGTTTCAAGTGATTTAATGATGCTTTTAACTTGATTTATTTATTGAGTTTTCATGATAAATATTAATGTTAATTATTGCACCTATGATGAGGTTAAAACTTTGATATATGAAATATATGGCTATTTAATAATTAAATATTAATTAAATGCCTATATTTAATTAATTGATTTAATATTAAGTCTTGATTTAAATAATTGAGATTTAATAAGTATTAAATTCAATTAATTGTAATTAATTATGCATAGTTGAATTATTGAATATCACCTTAAGTTGCATGGTTAATTGATTTATTTAATTGAAATATTATCTCATGCATTTTCAATTTAACACTTTGCTTTGATATTATAAAGTTGAGTTTTTTTGCA
>MU225145.1:1705703-1732252 GCA_018584345.1 Thuja plicata | reverse complement strand
TGATGATATGATGTATATCAATGTAATTAAAAGAAATGTATAATGGAATGGGTAGATCTAGGAAAAAGGAAAGGGAAAATATTATATGTTATCATTATGAAAAGATAATTGTTTAGGGTATTTATTCCCGTATCTTTTATTACTTTTGGTATCCAAGAAATGATCTTAGACTTAGTATGAAATAATGTATTTATGAATGAATGTGCTATCTCTTGATGTATGGTTGTGGAAAAATATTATGAGTTAATCAATCTATGAGTAAATAGCTATAGAATTTAATACTGGATTATGGTTACTATGTTTCACAGATGCATATGAAGTAATAAAGTATATAGGACATTGCATATCTATCGAATGTTTATCTTTCATCTTTATGCTTAATGAATAGTGTAAATAATGACATAAGTTTAGTAAAGGATAACTCACATGGATGCATGTTAAAATATTAGGATTGAGGGTAAGATTATACATGTAACTTAATGTTAAGAATAAAGGAATGAATTGAAAACTTATATTAATCAATCAATGCCTTAATGGTCAAATTATTAGATTGGATTATGTTTCTTGAATAATAGTGTTAGGGAACCTGTGGGGACTTAGATTAGTTATAATATTTCATTAAAATATATATATATATATATATATATATATATATATATATATATATTCACATCTCTTAGTAGTTAGTTGGCTTGTCCTCCTGGGTTCCCTAGCGGGGCGTGACATTCCTCATACATCAAACATATCAGATTGTTTCATAACACAATATTCCTAAAATATCATGACACGTAGTAGACATCACTACTCAAGGAGAAATATACATTAAACACTTATGTGGAGATGAGATAGATTGGATTAGTAACTTCAACCAAAATCATTAATAGAGAATAAAAGTCCAAACTTCCAATAGGCATAATAAGGTCTTGTGAGGGGTGAAGGGGCATTACAATAACCAAATCACTTATCAGTTTCATAATCTAATCAGTAGCATTCCCCTCAAGAGAAGTAAGATAGTACCCGCACATAGCACTTAATTTCTCTTTAAGATTCTTATGTTCCTCTCGTAAAGCCACAATCTCTCAATGATCTCTTAGTAAATACTTTTGATCCATTTTGGCTACATCAACCACAAGACCAAATGCTTGGGGACCAGTAAAATCACTTGATATTTTAAGGAGAAGATGACCATATAGTTCATATTTTTGTTGAACCATGGAGGGATTTTAATTAGCAATGTACAAAGACTATATAGCTAGAATGCCTAGCTTTCCATAAAATGCTAATCCAAAGAATAAATTATGTTCTTGATCAGAATAAATATTTTTTAAGTTGATGTCTTATCTTATTCTGAAGCTATCAAAGACAATTTTTAAAGAAGCATCACACACTTCAAGGAGTAGGAATCCACTATCCTTAACAATATACCTTCATTCTTCTAGTGTCATAGTTTCTATATGATTTTTGATGACATGTGACTGATTGAATGTTTAAAGATGTTAAGTTGATCACAAAAATGTAGAAGGATAATGCAAGACATTAAAATAGTTAATGGATTGTATTGTCATTGATGTCAACTTGATATAATCTAATCAGTTATATACAAAGTGTCAAAGACTTTAGAGAATCAGAGAGATAAAGATTATGCTTTTTGTAATGCATAACAAAAAAGCATTCACATTGTGACTACAAACACCGACAGTCAGTGGAACCCAACGGATAGATATCACTGACAGTCAAGTCACAGTGATGCCCGAGCAAAAAAATTGATGAGCATTACCGACGAGCAGAATCACAAGCAAACCCAATGGCCAGAAACATAGTGTAAACTGACAAAGAAGCCCGAGGGAACTGAAGTGTTGACCGACGCTATCAAAGAGTTAAAACTGAAAATAACTTGATTTCACAAATGAAAAAATATCTAGCTGGCAGAGCTAAATATAGACTTAACAGGTTGTCATCATTGTTTTCATCAACAAGATAAGGCAGAGATAAGTAATTGAGTTAAAGTTGATTTGTCCAGTTGGCAAGAAGATCTCAGCGAGACAAAATAGGAGTTTTTCTTTAAATCTAATTGGCAAGAATTGTGGATCACACAAACATAAATAAAATCAAGAACCTAACAATGGTGATATCATGTCTATAAAGAGACAAATCAATTCATTACGAATTGGTGTGGGGAGAGAATGAAATAGAGGATGCTAAAGAGAAACTGATGAAGAGTAACTTTATTTAGTGTTGATCAATCAAGCTAAGGAAAGAGATAAAGATTTATGCAGACACCAAGCAACATAGCATAGCATCACTGAGTAGAATCAAAGTGAAGCAAAGGTATAAACATAGTTATATTGATCAGAATATTTTATCAGATTACAATAGATCTGAAAATATGCAAGTATAGTTATATATGTGAACAGATCATACTATTTCAGTTTAACCATTGATTCAGAAAGTCTCTTAACTGAGTGGGATTTAAATACCCTTTCTATATTGAGATACATCAAATGGAGTAGCAAAAAGTTTGATCATGAAGATAGCATGAGATGCCAGATACCTATTGACAGGCCAAGTGAGTGTTTGATCAAGGATGGTAGCATAGAGATGTCTGATATCAAGTGACAGAATAAACTTTCAAATCCTCTAACAAGGTCACACCTAACAGTGTGTTTGTAACCTTTAACAGGGTTGGCTCTTCACCGAGCTCACTTTAGAAGACTAAAAATTTTGGGTTACCGGTCCCAAGTGGTTTTTCCCTTAACAAGGTTTCCATGTTAAAAATTCATGTGGCAATGTGTCTATGAGTCATTACTTTAGTGTTTTTCATTTCACATAACTTAATTGGATTGACTGGTATACTCTAGATAATTTATTGTCTGTCGGTAAATTAACAGACTGATTTTCGGTAAACACACAGTAGAAGGTTTTACAAAGCATTCCGATCAGTAGTAGTTTGATAAAAGTATTTGGAGGCATTCATCTTATAGGACTAAAGATAACTAGAGGTCTAATTTTGTGGTACTAAGTTTTAATGGTTGATTATTGGAATATTTTTGAGCCACTGATTCACCCCACCCCCCCTCCCCACCCTCTCAGTTATTACTAACAATTGGTATCAGAGCTTGTGTGCCTAGAAAGGGAGTTTAACAGCTCAAGAAAAAGATCACAAGATGAACAGACGAGATGTGCCCAAGTTGAATAAAGACAAATTTGCATCATGTTAAAGCAGAATAAGACTCCACCTATCAGGTATTGGAAATGATATTGTTCAATACTTAGATACTGAATATGTGTTGCCTACATGACCTCATACTCTTGACCAATTAAGAGTCAAGAATGAACATAACTGCATGATGATAGAACTTGCATCATCACTCTCCGATGTTGAGTTCGAAGATGTCAAAACTTGCACCTCTGAAAAGCAAATGTGGGAAAAGTTGAAGCTTGTACATGGAGGAGATGCCAATGTACTAAGAGAAAAGGATGAAAGCCTAAGAGGGGGGTTTGATGACCTAAGGATGAAATAAGGAGAAAACATTACTCAGTATAGCAGCAGAATAAAAGAGGTAGTCAATGCTATCCAAGGAGTTGGAGTTACACTTGAAGAGGATATAGTGATAAGAAAAATCTTAAGAACCTTATTGTCTATTTATGCTATTAGAGTTTCTACTATTCAAGAAATGAGAGAAGTTGCAAACAATATAGTTACTCTAGATAGTTTGATTGGTAGACTAATTTCATTTGAGATGAATAACTTTGACAAGTGTCTTACCATCCATAGAATTTGCATTCAAATATTCTCTAAACATAAGTAACTCAAGTCATAGACATGATGTTAGAAATGATAGTGACAGTGATAATGAGGGTCAAGGACTTGATGAAATTGAAGCACTTATGGCTAGAAGATTGCAGAGAGGCAAAGGCAAATACAAAGGTAAATTACCACTTGTATGTTTCAATTGTAAAGAGGTTAGACACTTTTCTGCAAGATGTCCAAACCAATGAAAATATGACAGAGGAAGTGACAGATCATTTGACAAGAAGTTTGACAAAGGTGAAACTAGAGATTACCGAAGCAACTGACAATCTGACAAGAGAGATACCCAAGACTACAAGGACAAAGGGAAGAAAGCATGTTACCTAGTTGAGAGTAGAGCTAATGACACTGGCACCTAGTCAGAAGAAGACATCAAGATGGTATTTGTAGCCATGAAGGATGATTTAGATAAATATGAAGAAAGGTATGTAGAAACTGCACTCATCTAAAGTTAGTAAAAATGATGTCTGGATCATAGGTATTGGCTGCACTCACCATATGACCGGTGATAAACAAAATTTTGAGACTTTTGAATATGATAATGGTGGTTCAGTAAGAATGGGTAATGATACACCTTGTCCAGTTGAAGGTAAAGGAACCATAATGTTAAATAACCTAATAAAATGTGAAAATGCTTACTGGGTTAAAGGACTGAATTACAATTTGTTAAGTGTTTCTCAGTTGAACAATTTAGGTCATAGAGTAGCATTTCAAAATAAGAAGGCAAAGATCTTCAATGAATCAGGAAGGTTGATTGGTACCGGTGAGCAGACAAAAGGTAACCTTTTCTATCTTGATGACACTAACACCACTTGTTTGATGGCTAGAAACGAAGACTTATGGTTGTGGCACAAAATATTGTGTCATGTGAAATTTGACAACGTGATAAAGATAAGCAACAAAATGAATGTAAGAGGCTTACTGATGATGACTACGCCTGAGCATATCATGTGCAAAAATTGTCAAAAAGGTAAGATGACAAAGTCTAGTTTCAAGAGAAAAACCCATACCTTTACTGCAATTCTAGAATTAGTCCATACATATCTATGTGGAACAATGAGGAAAAAGAGCTACTATGGAGATAGGTATTTCATTCTCTTTGTTGATGATTTCTCTAGAATGATGACAGTCATGTTTTTAAAAGATAAATCAGAAGCATTTAAGATGTTTAAATGGTATAAGGCAATGGTAGAAAAATAAATTCAAAAGAAATTGAAATGCTTAAGGTCAGATAGAGGAGGGGAATTTACTTCAGAAGAATTCACTGACTATTGTAATGAGCATGGAATAAAAAGAGAGGTTTCTGCACCAAGGACACAACCGCAAAATGGAATTGGTGAGAGGAGAAATAGATCAATTGTTGACTGTGCAAGAACATTGATGATTGAGAAAAACATCACTCAAACTTTCTGGAGGGAAGTTGTCAGTACTATTGTCTACACACTAAATAGAGTAGAATTGAAGAAGGACACAAAGAAGACACCCTATGAGCTTTGGTATGGTCATACACCCAATGTAAGTTACTTCTGAATCTTTGGTAGTCAATTTTATATATTGAAGAATGATAGAAATAGAAAAATTGACTGCAAAAGTGAAGAAGGTATCTTCCTAGGGTATTCAGCCAAAAGCAAGGCTTATAAATGTCTAAACAAGTCATCTATCAAAATCATTGAAAGTGCAAATGTGAAAATAGATGAATTTGAAGAAAAGAATGATAAGGAAAGCAAAAAGGAACCAGAGAACTACAACATGTTTGTTTATACAGAACTTGAAACTCTACCCATGAAATAGTGTGTCACTCTCGAGCATTAGAACATTACACCCGAGCATTAGGCTACAATAACCAATGATTAGGATAATGCTCAAGATGATGTTCCGAACAATGGAGATGAAAATGAAGGTGAAGAAGATAATTAGAATGATGAACACATAGCTGAACCAAAACTTTCCAAGTATGTTAGAAGAAATCATCCACAAGATCAAATCATAGGAGACAAGAAGGGTGGAATAAGAACAAGAAGTAAGTCACTGAGCGCAAGATGTTTACTTTGTGATTTTGAGCCTAAATCTATTTATAATGCACTTGAAAATGAAGAATGGGTCAGTTCTATGAATGAGAAGATAGAACAAATTGAGAAGAACAATACATGGACACTAGTACCGAGACCAGATGACAAGAATGTCATCGGTACCAAATGGATATTCAGAAACAAGCTGAATGAGAATGGAGAAGTCACTAGAAATAAAGCAAGATTAGTATGCAAGGGATATGCACAAGAAGGTATTGATTATGGTGAAACCTTTGCACCCGTTGCTAGACTAGAAGGAGTTTGAATCTTACTTTCTTATGCTGCATATAAAGGATTCAAGGTATACCAAATGGATGTCAAATTTGCATTCCTAAATGGAATACTTGAAGAAGAGGTGTACATTAAACAACCAGAAAGGTTTGTTAATACAGACAAGAGAAACATGGTATATAGACTACACAAAGCCTTGTATGGATTGAAACAAGCACCAAGAGCCTGGTATGAAAGAATTCACTCATATCTCATTAGCATAAAATTTGTTAGAACAAGTGAAAATAGAAATCTGTACTTAAAAGAAGATATCGATGGTAATATTCTGATTGCTGAAATTTTTGTTGATGATATCACTTTTCGAGGGAATGAATTGTTATGCAAATCCTTTGCTAATGAAATGAGAAAGGAATTTGAAATGTCTATGTTTGAAGAGATCAAATTCTTTCTTGGTCTATAGATTCTTCAACAAGATGCAGGCATTTATATCACTCAGTCCAAATACATCAAGGAAATGCTAAAGATATTCAAGATGGGAGATTCCAAACTAGTTGGAACACCGATGGGTACTGGTTGCAAGTTGACAAAAGAAGACAAGAAAAATGAGGTAACACAAACCTTATATAGATCAATGATTGGAAAATTGATGTATGTTGTTCACACCAGACCATATATAGCACATGCAGTGGGGATAGTTGCAAGATTCTCTACTAACCCAAAGAATCACATATGACTGTTGTGAAAATAATTCTAAGATATTTGAAGAACACCGAAGACTATGGCTTATGGTACAAAAGAGAAGGAAAATTTGAGCTACAAGTCTATACAGATGTTGATTGGGCTGGAAACATTTATGACTGAAAGAGAACAACTGGAGGAGCATTCTTTATGGGTGACAGACTTGTCACATAGATAAGCAAGAAGAAAGGATGCATGTCTCAGTCAATTGCAGAAGCAGAGTATGTAGTTGCTAATGCAAATTCCTCAAATATTGCTTGGATCAAAAAATTGCTAGAAGGTATGAATATGAAGATCCTTAAACTAGTAATTATCTAGTGTGATAATACCAGTGCAATAAACATTTCTAAGAATCCAGTCATGCATGCTAAGACTAAGCATATTTCTATCAAGTATCACTATCTAAGAGAACGAGTACAAGCAAAGGAAGTGACACTTGAATATGTTCAATCAAAGGAACAATTATCTGATATATTCACCAAGAAATTACCGAAGGATACTTTTGAGTACCTGAGACAGAGACTAGGGGTTCAACCCTTGTCTATCGGTCAGTAATCTGACTAGGAGGTTACATCAGCCTATACCAAATCTAAAGATCATTCATGTTGATGCAAACACTGCAATGGATAGCAACAGATACATCTATACACATCAAGGTACAAATCTACACCAAAAATCAGACCATTGTATTGTTGATGGATAGGGAAATTCAAGGCATATATTATACAAAGAGATGAAACATGATATAGTTGATAAATCAAGGAGACGTATTTTTCTTTGGCATTATTGTCAAAGGAAGAGAAATATCTCATTATCATACAAAAGGGATAATTATCATCAGGGAGAGATTTTCTTTATCATACAAAGGGAGAGATGATCTCCATATCACATAAAGGAGAAATATGATAAAAGGAGAGATTATATCAGTATCCATGAAGAGAAGTTCCTGAGAATCAAAAATGAAGAGTTAATCAATACTCTAAGGGAGAGAAATTGATTACACGTGAAATATCCATCTAAGGGAGAGAAGTAACAAAGGGAGAGAGTTCAGACAAAGAGAAAGAATGCTATAAAAATAAAGATTATCAAGAAGAGGAACAGTCAAGGCAAAGCACATATCAGAATAGACATATCAGATGACACATCTATCCAGTGAAGGGATTAAAGATTGAAGACCATTCTGTAAGAAACAAATCTAAGCTATTTTTGAGCTTACTGAAAGCCAGACATTTGTAATAGTTACATCAGGAAAGCTTGATGAAACTATATATTTCATATTGTATTAGTGATAGTATAGTATAATAATGTAGTATGTTGCCATCAATGCCAAAGGGAGAGATTGATGACATGTAACATATTGAATGTTTAAAAATGTTAAGTTGATCACAAAAATGCAGAAGGATAATGAAAGACATTAAATTAGTTAATGGATTGTATTGTCATTAATTTCAACTTGATATAATCTAATTGGTTATATACAAAGCGTCAAAGACTTCAGAGAATCAGAGAGATAAAGATTATGCTTTTTGTAATGCATAAAAGACAAGCATTCACATTGTGATTACAAACACCGACGATCAGTAAAACCTGATAGATAGAGATCACCGACGGTCAAGTCACAGTGATGCCCGAGCAAGAAAACCGATGAGCATTATCAATGAGAAAAATTACAAGAAAACCTGATGGCCAAAAACATAGTGTAAACCAACGGAGAAGCCTGAGGGAACTGAAGTGTTGACCGACACTATTAGAGAGTTAAAACTGAAAATAACTGGAGTTCACAAATGACAAAATAACTAGTTGGCATAGCTAAATATAGACTTAACTGGTTGTTATCATTGTTTTCACCGACAAGATAAGTAATTGATTTAAAGTTGATTTGTCCAGTTTGCAAGAAGATCTCAGCGAGACAAAAAAAAAGGAGTTTTGCTTTAAATATAATTGGCAAGAATTGTGGATCACGCCAAGATCAAGAAAATCAAGAACCTAACAATGGTGATATCATGTCTGTAAAGAGACAAATCAATTCATTATGAATTGGTGTGGGGAGAGAATGAAATAGAGGATGCTAAAGAGAAATTGATGAAGAGAAACTTCACTCTATGATTATCAATCAAGATAAGGAAAGAGCTAAATATTTCTACAGACATCGAGCAATAGATCATAGCATCACCAAGCAGAATCAAAGTGGAGCAAAGGTATAAACAGATTTATATTGATCAGAATATTTTATGAGATTACAATAGATCTAAAAATATGCAAGTATAGTTGTATACGTGAACAGATCATATTGTTTTAGTTTAACCATTGATTCAGAAAGTCTCTTAACTGAGCGGGATTTAAAGATCATTTCTATATTGAGATACATCCAATGGAGTATCAAAAATTTTGTTCATGAAGATAGCATGAGATTCCAGATACCTATTGATTGGCCAACTGAGTGTTTGATCAAGGATGGTAGCATAGAGATGCCTGATATCAAGTGACAGACTAAAATTTCAAATCCTCTAACAAGGTCACACCTAATAGTGTGTTTGTAACCTTTAACAGGGTTGGCTCTTCACCGAGCTCACTTCAGAAGACTAAAAATTTTGGGTTACCGGTCTCAAGTGGTTTTTCCCTTAACAGGGTTTCCACGTTAAAAATTCATATGTCAATGTGTCTATGAGTCATTACTTTAGTGTTTTTCATTTCACATAACTTAATTGGATTGACTGGTATACTCTAGATAATTTACTGTCTGTCGGTAAATTAACAGACTGCTTTTTGGTAAACACACAATAGAAGGTTTTACAAAGCATTCCGATCAGTAGTAGTTTGATAAAAGTATTTGGAGGCATTCATCTTATAGGACTGAAGATAAATAGAGGTATAATTTTGTGGTACTAAGTTTTAATGGTTGATTATTGGAATATTTTTTAGGCCACTGATTCACCCCCCTCCCCCCCCCCTCTCAGTTATTACTAACAGTTTTTTGCTCTTTTCAAGACTTCATTCTCCATTTTAAATTTTTCCTCTTCACTAAGGCTCTCAAAATCAATAGCATTTTCTTTTATCAATCCATCAACCCTATGTTTGAGTAAAAATTTATTCAAATCTTTTTTCTTAATAAAATCAATATAGACTCATTTTTCTTAATAAAATCATCATCACCCTTGAAGTATCTACATGATGCAATCCTCACATCATCAATAATATCTCCTCCTAGTCAAAATTCTGCAAGTATTTTATTAATAGGAGGCTCTTCAATTGGTACTTCTCTTATAACATAAAATATATAAGGGAGAAGAGACTCCTTGACCTGGGTATCAAATTATTCATATGACCTAAAACATATTTCTCTTCTAGGAGATAAAAATTACAAAGGTACAATGGATTTAGGGCTCTTCAGAAAAAAATAGTGGTTGAGATCCAGATGAGAACGGAGCCTCCAAAGGCTTCTTTGATGTTGCCAAAATTAAAACCATTGGAGGTGGGCAAAAAACCTGGGGAGAAACATTTTGGGGTACAAGGATAAGAGTGGGAGAGGAGGTAACTCAAAACTAGGTGGAGGAGGTGAATGAATAGGACTTGCATGTGGAGAAGCAACTCCAATAGGAGAACTAATGGATGAATGAGAAGAGTCAAACTATATTTCAATTAGAAAGGGACCAACCTCATCTCTAGCCTTACATTTCAAATGAGGAGGATAAATGATATCCACATCTATGTATATGTGGAGAAGGAAAAAGTACACCAAACTCAAAATCTATTAAATTATCGAAGGATGGACCCTTATTTGCGCCCCCTCACTTATAATAGTTCTATGGTGAGCTAGAGAATCAAGATACTAAGTGGTGAAAATAGTTCTAGCTAATTCAATTAAATGATGCAAATAGATTAAAACAATTAAGACAACTAGAATGCTAAATAGAGATAAACATAAATAACTTGAATAGATTGACGGATAAAAATATTTAGACTACTAAAACCAAAAGAGATAACTACAAACAAAAAGCACTAAAATCTACAAGCTCACTACCTCAGACATGTGCATGAGTCAAGGATGAAAGAGTGGGTATGGGATGCCAGCGTGGTGCACACATGTCTCATATGAAGATAGTGATAGAAAGATACAATTGAGCTAGATGAAAGAAGATTAAATATGATAATAGAATGAAAGGGAACATGATTACACTACCAAAACAAAAGAGGGTGAATAAATACCCTTATGATTACCATGAATTTGATGAAATATCCATCCAAACACCTGCACATCCACAAACCTACATACACAAAAACAAAGGAAATTGTTGGGTGGCTATTTAGAGACATACCTCAGTTAGATCACTGCTTTGGTGTTTCCACTTCCACAATATCCATGTAGACATGATAACAGTGATTGATAACTACAAATATCAAATGAACAATTATAATATTGTAAGGTATATATAGAGAAATATGGTATGCTATCAAAGACACAAAGCAAGGGTGTAAATAACTCACCTTCACCACAAAAATGAAAAGCTCCATGAGATGAAGACAAGAATGATCGATGAATGCCAAGCATGAGGTTAGATGAGAGTCACCAATCATGAAAAATATGTGTAGAGAGATGAAGATGGGTCAAGAAATGTGTTGAATGCATGAGGAAGCTTGTAGAATCCTAGAAGAAGACTCAATAAAGCTCAAAAATAGGATTATAATGGTAAAATTAAAATCCAAACATCAGTGGGAGATAGAATCAGGCATTACAACTGCATGGTGGCAATTTGTAATACTCTAATAAAAGTATGCATTTCTACAAATTCACAAATGAGTGCACATTGTGTAGATTTTTTTGTAATGTGTACATGTCTTATATCATCCATGCCTCATGGATGAGATTATAAATGAGTGGCGATGTGGTTAAGATGATCGAACATGATGAGTGACGTGGATTTTCTATCCTTGGGCTAAGGTAGGGGCATTGCTAAATCAAATATTATACTAGGGTGTGAATTTGCAACATTAAATTTTGCCCCAATTTTAGCGAGCATGTCATACTTAGAGAGATGTGAGCTAAAGTAAGGAAACTTACCTGACTTACCTACAGGGAATTTATCCCATAGTGTTTCCCCAAACTAGCAATCCCTAAATTTTTTATGAGTCGCATCCAGCATAGAATTTGAATCCAAGTGTGCTAGATGATGAAGACAACATGTATACACACCATTGATGGCATGCCTATTTGGATGACAAGTTGTGTTATGCCATATAACCATATGATATAGTTATTTTGATACTTCTCCAACATGGGTAACGAAATCTAGATAGCAATGTGATAGGGAGGCTTTAGTCAGTGCTCCAACATGTGTAGAAAAATCTAGATAGACATGTGATATGATGGCATAGAGAGTACACCAACACACATAGAAAAAGATAGATAGGCATGTGATAGGGTGACTTAGATCACACCAATACATGTAGTGCCTCATGTGGTTGCATTTTGTTCCATTTTATTTTTATCTGAGATGAAATTTGTTTTGTTATGTGACTATCTGTATGTTGTGATCAGACAATTCACTATGTGATGCATTTGGTTACAACACATTATTTTAGTTTTACCTATATCATTGTTTTTTTAGATGATTATATAATGTTTATGTTTACCATTTTGATCATATTTGCATGATAGTTCTTTCAAGATGTGACATAATTCTTTATGATGATATCTGGTGCATTTTTGTATATGAGAACAATGGATTATGATTATTATGATGATTACCATTGATTTCCTATGTTATTGTGCCTTATGTCTATGGATACCTAATTTGAGGTTTTCACTTCTATATGATGTATATGTTGTAAATATTTATTTAATGCTTAAATGTTTAGTTTAAATGAAATGTACAATTGAGGATTAAAATATGGAACGACCAGTGTCATGACATTCTAATACTTACAAATGATCGTGTCACTAGAGTGTTCATTTTCCATTAGGCATATTTTATTATTCATGTATATGCTTTGGCTATTTATATTATGATAAGTTGCACTTGATGTGTGCATGTTTTAGTGAATAGGTACTAGACATTGTTCCTCTTGAGCTACAAGTTTGAGTGTGTCCTACCCCTGCCAGTGGCACAAGAGATAGTTTCATTGGTCATTCATAATTGAGTCAATATTATCCTTGTATGGACGATGTATACTTAATTTATAGTATACCTCTATTACGTGTGGATAAATACATACTTCATTTTCATATTGTGTTGGACCAGTATACGTGTTTGTGTATTTAGAGTTTTTGCATTTGTCTTGGTAGAGTTTTAAATAAAATGTTGATTTTATTTGTCTAGAGGTCTAATTTTATTACTATCTAATTAGCCATAGTTGAATTCCATTTAATTGAATTAAATTAATTTATTTTTGAGAAGTCTACATTTTGTTTAATTTATTCAATTGATTTAATTTGTAAGTCCTTTTTATCCCTTTGGAAAAATGTGAGTTTGTATTTGCAGAAATAGTTCATTTTCCTCACTTTTGCCTATTGAGATTTTGGATTTTGCTCCAAATTGTTTTCGAGAAAATCACTAAATTGCTCATTGTGATTGATCTATTTTTTAGAATCTCGTGGGTAGAAACTCATTGGATTTGTGTCATAATTTCTCTCGCTTCTCTGGAGTCATTTTTGTTTCTAGAAAGAATTCAATTTCTTTTGTCCATTTTCATATTTGTCACTTTATGTGAGGTAGGGCTTTCTCTATCTTTCATTTCACTTCCTCTTTTGAAATGAAATGGGTTGTTTTATTTCTATAGGCTAAGAATTAACATTCCCCCATAATCTCGTTTCTTTTTATTGTTTGATTGGACTTCTATGAGCATTTTTATGTTTTTAATTTGGAAATGTGTAATTTTTATGGTTTCAAGCTACCCAATTTTCTGTGTGTGCCCAGAACAAGAATTTAATTGGATGATTGTGTTGCTGGGTGTATTTGAGAAAATGGATTTTTGTCTTTTCACGTGATTCGAAGTTTGAATTTTGTGTCATTTTTAAGGTTTATCAATGGTGACGTCGTTTGGGAATGAATTTTAGTCCATGAATAATTCTTTTATTTGTGTGTAAATTTGTATTTAGAATTAATCCTATGATTATACGCTATGTTTATTTAGTTTGTGATTATCATATTTACCTTGGGATTTGTGCTTATGGTAAAGAGGGAAATTGAGTGAGCCTAAACCTTGCATTTTAATGACTTGTGTTGATAGCCATTTCTTGATTTGGCTCTTGATTTCCATTTGGGTGTGAGACATTTTCTTGTGTGGATGCACAATGGAGACCGCATCTAGGCATGTAGTTGAGCTATGCTCCTATGTTGAGGTCTAATAGACCCAACCTCTTGGAGAGTCTAATTGAGTATATCTTGTCTCCCCTTTTTGTTGCATGGCATCTCTTTGCCTTGTATTGGTTGATCATTACTTTTTTACCAGTAGGTGTAGAGTGGTGGGATGGAGTGGCTCCCCAAAGTTGGGTGCAAAACAAAGGGGTCCCAGGGTAGCCCTTTGTGGAGTTAATTATAAAAACTAAGAACATTAAATAATATGGGGTAAAAAAACATAATAACAGATATAATGACATTGGTAATGTGGTTGTTCAAGTGACACAGAGCCAGTACAGTTGTCTCCCTCTGCGGACTTTGAGCCTGCATAGCCATGACCATTTGCGGATGTTGAGCTTACATAGTGTTGATGGGACTTTGTGACTAGCTCTGCCAATAGAGGATAAGTTGTCACCAGGTACTGGGGTACCAGCCAACTCTGCCTAAAGAGGTTTACCAAAGAATGAATTCTCCTAGCCTCCAAGCACCTGGTAATCGGGTCTCGGTGGTGCGAGGGAGCTAAGTTGGGTAGGTGACTGTTGTTTGAGGGGATTGCTGGTTTTTACTCATCTTCTCAGGGATTTCAAAAGGGATGGGGTTCAATGAAGCATTTGGATTATCAAAGAAACTCAAAATATTGATCAAGGTTAGATGTATATCTCTATCTATAGTTATGCAACATATATTTGAACATCAAACTAAGCTCCAATGCAAGAAAACTACACTCGATACCAAATATATAAAGAACCAACAATTCACATGCATTCAGTAGCAAGGGGAGATAAGATCATTAATATAAACTAAAACATAGGAGCAAATGACATAAGAAAACATGCTGCACAAAAGGTGCTTTCCAACTTCAAAGATCAAAACAATAATAACACATGGCCATAAGATGTCCTTCTTTCATTAACTCAAATGGTTCCAGCATCACTGGCGAGTACATTCATGGCTCCAAGGGATCTTTCTAATCTACTGAGAATAATTGAGCATTAGGCTCTTGAAAACAATTGAAAGTAAAATGCTAAAATGTCAAGAACTTGAAAATGCTATGCTTCTATTACTTGTTGGACTACAAAATCATCAATTTCACCGATGCTTTTTATGGTGTCAGACTTCTTATTTATACATACATTTTACCTAAAATATAACCTAGTCTAACTATATATTTGCCAAATATAATACATTATCTCTGATCGGTACTACCTGCACCACTTACAAACACCTCAAAATATGCAAAGGCCTGACAAGACAGAAGAAGATAGAAGAGAAATCAAGAAGAATTGGCCTAGAGAAGAGTGTCAAGGTACTTATGGAAGAAATTTGATTGTCCTGGTAACTGAGGCTACATGCCTCATAAATTTAAATTGCAGCTCCATGTCTTCGATGTGCACCAGGTAGTTAATGCGAGAGCAGCGCCTTGGGAGAATCACTTGTCAGAGCCATCTCTTCTTCCTGACATGCCTTATCTGGATCACCTACCTTCTAACCCTTATTAATTGCTTCACAGTGATCAGTCAGCTCTAGGGAACCCTGACAAAGATCATTGTGAATGAATACAAAACTTTGGACCCAAAATTCCAGAGTTTGGGGGCTTATGCCCAAACAATAATGAATTTGCAAAACTGGACCCTACTGGTGAAAATATTCGGAGGCTAGAGAACTTTACTGTTCCTTATTCTATTTAAAGGCCTCCAAAATTTGGATGATTCCTTCCTCATCCACCTCTTTGATGTAGTCCCAGTAATTGTTGACAACCTCAAACTTCTCGTCAACATCATTGACCCCTTCCTTGAATTCTACAGCTACTTTTGCTGCATCATGGGCCCGGAGCATCATCTTGGTTAGGTGAAACACTTTCACTCTATCAAAATCTCTGGGGGACTGGTACCATGACTCCATCAACTCAATAAATTTACTCAATACAAAATCTTTCAGAGCACAAGAACCGGTGGTGAATGGATCAACTTGTGAAACCCTTGTTACAAAAGTCGTATATGAATCCAAAGAATTCAGGACTACCAGTATTCTATCTTTAAGGGCCACTGCCAGTTGCTTTCTCACCTCAATTTTAAGACCAATTCTAGACTACTAGGCTCAGAGGAACCCAAAGGGTTCATCTCCCAAAGTACTTGTTTCTATAATGACTTCTTCTCTGAAGTTCATTATTTCTTCCAATTTGGACCTCCATTTCTTTCTCCCATAGGGAGACAGCGATGTTCACCTAACCCAAGATTTTATTGGCCTGATATAGGTCTGGGAGTGTTTCTGTCAGGAACTTCCTTATAGCTATGACCTTCTCAGTGACCCACCCATCCACTACTTGTGCCTTCTTCTTCATGGCCCTTAGAGTATTGATGTCACCCTACGGGAGCGGTGTTTCGGATGTGGAGGCTTCCAGATGGATCTTAGCCAATGGCTGAGTTATTTCTGCAAGAAGCTCAAGGAGATTTACATTATTTTATTTTTCCTCCTTCAGCCTCTGCACCTATTTTTCATATCAGGCTTCAATCGCCCGTGTATCCTCTTTAAATAGGTTCAATTTTCCCTATTTATCTCTCCTCCCCAGAGGAACTTTTGTAACTGTATATTCTTTGGCTCTTATTGCTTTTGCTTTTGCATATGGGGGGGGCATTTCTACCACTATGACTGTATTTCCTCCTGGACCGGTCTGAAGGTTATGGAGGGTCTGTGCTTTCTTGGGCTTGCGATCGTCTTGATTTTGGGCCATCATTTCGGCAAAGGAGAGGGGGGCACTTGCTACCATTGGGGCCTTTCTTTTCTGGGATTCTACCAGCCGTTGTAGTGGTTGGGGCAGTCTTTCTGCTAAGTCTTGGGCATTGGGATCTTCTTCGGGGTCCTGTGGTGTCTCCCCGGTATCTGTAGTCACTTCGAACTCTTTTTGTTTCTCCCCAGGATTCCCCATATCTTCCACCCTGATGGCATTCACATTTGTATCTCTGGGATTAACCCCTTCTCTAGCATTTATGGTCTTAGTATCCACATTTCTAGGGTTATCCCCCTCATCTTGTTGCTATTGATCTTCTTCGGCGTCATCCATCGGGACATTCTCCTCTAAGGGCACATCTTCTGGAGGGGCCAAAGGTGTCTGGCCTAGATCTGACTATTGGGCCATAGAGACCACCTCACCAAATGTCACACTCTGGGGTACCTAATCACCCAGAGTAACTAGAGGCATTTGGAGCATGACAACTGGGGGTACGGTCTCTCTTGAAGGTCTTGTTTCCCTATTTATTGTCAGCTACTCTTCTTGTATTTTCCTCTCCTTTGTCTCGGTCCCTAAGACCAATGTTTCTTCCACATCTTGTGGACTCTCTTGTGCATGTTCTTTTTCTTGCTCTTGCTCCCACTCTCGAAACTCTTTTTCTAGAGCCACCACTTCTTGTCTATCAATTTCCTCCACTACCCTCTCCACATTGGCTTACAAGTTCACCAAGTCTTTCATCTAGAAGAGGTCATCAAAATCATCATGGGGAGGGGAGGTCGCTGGAGGATCCTCTAGTTTGGGAGAAGAAGGGATAAGTTCCACCTATGGAACATCTAGCATCCCGAGACCTGCATCTATGCTTGGAGGTGGATGAACCACCCTTTTCTTCTTTCTTCTTATTTGTAGCGTGACCAAGCATCCAAAATTGCTACAGTTTCATCCTCAGTCTCTGTATATTAGGTCATGAGTGATGCAAGTGAAGGGGAGCCTGCCGGGAGGGCAAATCCCACTGGAGTAACTGAAATACCAAGAGAAATCTAGGCGCTCATTGTTTCACTCAACTGGCGGGATGCCTCAAGATAAGTGTGAAGTTTTTCCAAAATGGGGAGTGAAGCCGAAGCTGGAATCTGATCTGGGGTGCTCTCTTTATCTTTCCCCTTATCTTTTCTCAGCCTAGCCACTCTGGAGGCCGAAGTGGAACCCCGCAAAATTGAACCCCGATGGGTGCTTTTCTTACTCACTTGTGAAAAATAATTGTGGTTGTGTTGTATAGCACCCTGGGTGACGTCCTTAATTGACAAAATATTTGGGGTGTCCCAATCCACCAGAGGGAGATCCAACTTGTCAATCCCCTGTAATTTATATGATGGGTCCTCCAAAGGCCCAATATCTAAAAAATCCTTTGGGAAGGTCTGAAGGTCAAGGCTCTTCATCATCCCTTTGGTAATCCTCAAGTATTTATAGCCACAAAGGTTGAAATAATCCTAGAAATATACCCAAAAATCCTCCATGTGAGGCTCATGGAGTGTAGACACCCGGGGCAGTGCTGTGTTGATCTTGCTGAGTGGGTCAAAATTGTTTCTTGCTAGGTGGAACTCGGCCAGCCCCAGACTTTTCAACTCATTTTTGGCCTCTTTGGCTGCTACAAGAATAATTCCTGCAAGTGATCAGGAATGGGATGGAGGTAACCTTCATCACTCCATAGAATTCATGGAGCTCCATTATTTTCCTACAATACTCCAAAAGAATAATCCTATCCCCACAATGTTTGGGGAGTAGGTTGGGCTTGTCGAAGAACCTGGTCACCCAAATGTAAGAATGTTGCTAAAATTGAATAAAGTAATTGTTGTAAGAAATCACCAAGGCCATTGCTTCCTTGGACAGCCAATACCCAAAATCCTAATTAAGTGTCAAAATGTTGTTGTAAATGAAGATGTCATTTACCTAGCAAAAATTGGGGAAGCTGGCTTCCCATTGAATTTGGGGAAAATGGTCCCATGGAGCATTCTGGTTGGGCCTGGTCCCAAGGATGCCCACTATAAGAAAACCCCAGAGTGTGGGTCTTTGTTGTGCTAGTGCCCATAATACATACGAAGTCATGTGGAACTTTGATGTCCAATTGATGTTGTTCAGCTAAAAATCCACATAATTGGCAACAATAGTTACCCAGTCAAAGTTCTATCCATGGGTGGTGATGCAGTATAGAAAATAATACATCCTTGCCAAAAATTCCCTGGCATTAGGTTCTCCAAAGATCTTTCATAGAAAGATGGTCCCTTCCTATACACATTCCTTGAAATCTCTGCGAGGGATCTCCAATTACATTTTCTTATAGTCCTTCCTCGGGGACTTCAACCAGTGGGAATTGAGATGCTGCTAGGCGAACTATTGAACTTTCTTAAAATCCTTTAATGATGTGGCTCAGGAGATGATAGTAGCATTCTTAAACTGGGGAATCCCCAGTCCTGAAGCAAAAGTGGCAGCATCAAAAGTTACTTTTGTTGTTGGGTAATTCAATGGAAGGAAAGCAGCAAGAAAAAAAACTTGGGTGGGTGTGTTGTAGTGCTTCACCAAGGAGAGAATCAACTCTAGTGCCTGCACTAAGCAAGGGAAATAGGCGGCCTTGATCATGTTGGAGGCAGCCATGTTCTTTTCCATGTTATCCCTGGCAGATCGCTGTTGATACATTACCCAGACAAGGCCCTGCAGTTCAACCCATGATCTGACCTTTGTGTAGGTAATATTTTGAAGTTTTGAATCCACCTTGGATCCCACAAGGATTCCCTCCTTCAGGTATTTGGATGTTAACGGGAGCTTCTCGAGCATTTTCTTAGCCCTTGTCTTAGTGGTCGCTCGGGTGGAAATGGTTGGGAGTTCCAGACTTTCGGGAGGAGTTGTTACTTCAGACATTGTTTGTTGGGTGATCTACAACCTGCAATACTAGACAACCGTCAATACAAGTAATTAAAATAAAATAAGTTTCAGTTTCCCGATATTTCATCACCATTTTGCACTTGTTCAAAAATACATTAGCTTGCATCAAATCCCAGAAATGTAATAAACAATAAATTACATTAGATTTAATCAACACCTGGAGGTTCTGGTCTATGTGACTATGTGATGAAGGTCATTGGATTACGTGGAACCCAGAGTCCAGAGAAACTAGCCATTATTGAAATGACCAGACAGTGAGCCATACTAGGCTGATGTGGGTTGTCGCATGGTCATGCAATAAACAGCATAATGGCATTAAAGGTGATAGATGTCTTGACACGGATGGAATGAATGCCACTTGGGATGATTTTAAATGCTCATGTGTGGGGGAATTTAATCCTACCATCAAGGCCGAAGCGACAGGAGGAGAGAGAAAAGATGCAACTTGAACAGGCAAGGTGTCAAGTTTGAGTCTAGCAAGAACTAGGTGGGAGAGATCAAATTTGGGTATACGATGAAAAGGGGGTGCGGTGAGCTCACCACAAGATGGGTCAGACATGACAGAATATATAGGCCAAGCACGCAGATTTACAAAAAACTATACAAGCTGCAAGATATGCACATCATTTACACAGGAAGCCGCAGAACGAAAAAATTTATAGCAAACCCGGCTAACTAACCTACAGGCTACCAACCATTTGCAGGAATTTACAACCATCTACATTATTTTACAACTACTTACATAGAAGCATACATTATTCTACAACTTGTTCACATAGAAACTTACATTATTTACAAATGTGCATAACATATACTGCATGGAAGGTGGACAACCTTCCTGCAAAGCCATCCCACCAATGGGAGGCGACGACGAAGACTAGAAGACAAAAAAAAAAGCAAACAAAGCAAAACAAAACCAGAGATGAAAAGAACAAAGCAAATAGAAAAGAGGACGAAGAACTAGAGGGGCCTACCTTAAAAACTGGGAATGCAAAGGGAAGGGAATGAGAGGTGCTCTATAAACAAATGGCATCACGAACCATGAATGCACAGAAGACCCTACAAGACAACTAGAAACATGCACAAGATTGAACACCAACTTCACTGCTAAACTCTCAAATAAAATCACACTTAGCACAAATTATCTCTTAATTGATGTTAATTTGTTGAGGGTAATTTATTCATGATAAATGTAAAATAGACAAGTGAAACCCCATTTATACCCTCAAGTGAAAATGCACCACTTTCTTCTGCGAGTCCCAAGAAAAGGAAAACCCCCAGACTCTGGGCTTGGTGAATCTGTGCAACCACACCCTCTAACTAAAGAGGAAGCGATGGGAAAGAATCCTGGAATTCAGAATCTGGCCAGCACAAAGAAACAAAACACTTCAGGACCGGGCACTAGAGAAAGGAAGACCAAAAAGGAAACAACACAAAGGCCCCGCGAAGGCAAAGGTCAGAGAAAACAAAAAAAAAGAAACAAAGGACAAAAGCGAAAAGGGGGACCCAACATTTTGCCCACAAAATGTAGGGATGGGTATGCAGGGCATAACAAATGGTGACTCACTGGGATGAATGCCTTAGCACATTTGAGAAGCACAGAATCTCTGGTTAGCAAAACCAAGACTTATCATTACTTGAAGCATTTTATTTGCAAGGTGTGAGGTGTCTGAGAAAATTTGACTCATCCTAATTCAATCCTTCAATCTCTTGTCAGTCGTGAAGTGTGTGCTTTGGAAGAAAATCAAGTCAATGGCTAGTGGGGGAAACAAGGAAATGACACTGAGTGTATCAGACCAAAATTTCTATATCTTGCACGATCCCCCGGATCCCAGAATTCTCTATTCTTTAGTTTTCCTTTCTTTTATTTTGAAGATGGGAAGGTGGTACTTCTTTCACCGTGAACCTTAAGCTTAGCTAATTTTTATAGTGGTACTTCTTTCACCTTGCCATCCATTTTAATTTTTTTGAATAGGAGAGATGTTCTAGACCCGGGATGTTCTTTTGATTTTTGGACATGGCCAATACCCAGTGCAACCAATCTTCTATCAAGGATCATACCATTACTTGCTTCTTAGATTTTTTGTTAACTGATACCAAGACTTTCAAGATGTGAATTTGATGAAGATTACCCATAACCTTTTACCATGCATACAAAATAACTCTGGAGTGCGGAAAAATCCCACCATGCTAACAATAGATTCTGTACTAACCAAAATACATAAGGCACCATTCCAGGGACTAGATTTCATGTGAAGCATACATATCTACAAGAAGAGGGCAACATGTCAGGAACCCAAAAAACAAGACATGCAAAGAAAAAGAAACCAAAGACAACAAAATAAGGAATGGAAAAGCGGCCCCAGAGGGCTGTCAACTATTTACAAGGACAAGAAACTCCCAAGGGAGTGCCAGGAAATTATTTACAAGCAGAAACACATATTTACATAGAATACAACTTTGGGCATCTTACCTCCTGCCTCATTCGAACTAATGTTTGATAAACTATCCATTGACAGGCAATGGAATGGCTTCTCCAATCATGGTGTTGAGGCAATAAGTATTGGCCTTGCAGATCTCCAAAATTAAGTAAGGTCCAAGCCAAAGCCTTTGGAACTTAGTGTGCTTTCCTTTCTTTTCCTGGGCCTTGTCCCACAAAAGGACCAGACCTGAAACCTGAAAGGATTTGCATTGGGCTCTCCGGTCAAACCATCGTTTGATGACTACTTGATGACACATGAAATTTTCTAGTGCTGCATCTCTTTTTTCTTCCATTCTCACCAGATTTAAGAGGCGAACCTCCACAATGTTGTCCCAAGTGTTGAACTCCTGCATAAATTGTAAAACCAGGATTTGTAAGTTGATTGGGAATACAGGACTTTGGCCATAAACCAGGTGGAAATGAGAAGTCCCCAGGGCTACCTTGATTCTGATACGATCCACCCAAAGGGTGAACCTGAGCTTTTGGTGCCATTCCCAGGGGTTTGGCTCTAGCAAATGTTTGATCACCTTCAGCAGGTTTTTATTGGTAGACTTGGCAACACTGTTACCTTGGGGATAGTAGTTGCTGGAGAAATTTAGGATGATCTTCCTCTGGTAGGTCCATTCTAACAGTTGCGCTAAAGAAAATGCCAGACCATTGTCACACACAATAGCGATAGGCATTTCGAATCTTGTGACTATGTTTTCTTCCAAGAATTTGATGACTACATCCACCGTGTTGTTCTTGCATGGGATTGCCTTGGACCATCGGGTACAGTAATCAGTAGTAGTTAGAAGATATCAATGGTTGGTGAATGAGTTTGGGATTTATCTCCCCAATAAAATCAAATGCCCATTGGGCGAAAGGTCAAACTTCAAAGACCAGCTGCAAAGGCATCGTCAGGTTCCGCTCATGATGAGTTGTAGTTTGACAAGTGTGGCACTTTATTACATGAGTGTGCGCATCTTTGAAGATGAAGGGCTAGTAATACATGGCCTAGAGAATCTGATGGGCGGTGGCATCGGTTGAGAAATGTTCAGTTCTGAACTGCCCATGGAATTCTTCTATCATTTTGGCAGCTTGGTTTATGTCTATGCACCAAAGGTAAATTCCCTCAAAGTTCCTGCGGAAAAGCGTTCCATTTTTTATCATGAAGTGTGCGCTTTTCAATCACAGGGTGGGACATTTATTAGGGGGAAGCCTCTTCGAGCATTTTTTGTTCAGCAATAGGTGCACCAAATCGGTATACCACGGGTCTTGAGTGATAGACTCCATGGTATAGGTTTGATATTCAAAGTTTGGAGTGGCTTCTGCCATTGCTCTACATAGTCTTTGTCCTCAGACTATCTTCATTAGTTACATTTTGAGATCATACTCTTGGAGGATGGCCATCCATTTCCCACAGCGTTCACCCAATTCACTCTATAGCAGTAAAGATTTGACAGCCTAGTCTAGAATGATGGCATGCAGTTTTATCTAAAGAATGTAGTGCCAAAATTTCCACACGGCCCAGACTAGAGCAAAGGCTTGATTTTCCAAGGGTGTATATCAGACTTCAGCATTTTTAAAGGGGGAGCTCATGAAGTAAATAGGTCATTCTTCCCCCTTAACCTTCTAGGTTAAAACTACAGCAGCAGAATGTGGTGAAGCGAAGGAGTAGATGTGGAACACGAGGGAATAATCTGGACTTGCCAGGACTGGTGCCTCCACTATGGTTTGCTTGATCTGAGAAAATGCTCACTTTTCTTCAGGGCTTCACTCAATCTTTGTATCTTTCTTCATCATGTCATTGAGTGGTTTGATGATCTCGGTGAATCCAGTTATGAACCGCCAGACAAAATTTATCTTTTCGAAGAAAGATCTCATTTCCTTTTTACTATTGGGAATTTGCAAATTCAGTAGTGCTTCAACTCTCTCAGGGTCAATGGATATCCCCTTCTCAGAGACTATATGCCCAAGAAGATTCCCTTCAATGACCCCAAATATGCACTTCTTGGGGTTGAGGGAGATACCATACCGGTGACATCTCTCATAGATCTGAGCGAGGTGGGCGGAATGATCACGCCTATCTTGGGAAAAGATTGTTAAATCATCCATGTAGATGATTATTCATTTGTTAACCAAGTTGAACCAAAGTTTAGCTAGGCTTACTCTTAGTGGATAACTTAGAAGCTTGGAGGCACGGGCTCCTCCTTACATATGCACTCACTTCTCAGGCACACCAAGCTTTGAACCCCAAAGGGATTGCTTCCCAAAGGGCTATTATCTCTACTAAAAGCTGTAAAAATGTGGGGTATCTTAGGCGGTCTCTGACCTTCCGCGCCAACAGATAGACAGTTTTCGGAAACTAGAACAATAGTTTATAGTAAGGACATCCATTCAGTTGGTTGTGATCAAGTCATTTTCCCAATAAAGGGGGCTCTCCCAATCCGTTCAAAGCAAGGCTTTCACCTTAACGATGTCAGGACTTTAACACACCACTAGGGTACTGGAGGAGATTTTGGTTGCCACAATGAATTCACACCTGTCTATTGTGACACTAATCACAATAGCATTTTTTATATACTGGTTTGGAAGGGCTTGGCTTTAGCCTGTTACCGGTTGGGCATCCACTCTCACTGGCTCTGCTAAAGCTCTTGGGAGGTAGCCACTCTAGAAGAAACACATGAATTTCTCTTACACCCAAGATCCATAAAGGTGAGGGGAGAGGATACATTCATGTAGTTCTTAGGATTACAATCTAAAAAACACTTCAATCACACAAGACAATGATTCATTTTAAGTACCAACCAAAGTGTGTTTTAACTACCAAAAATAGATATAAGAAGTTGTGAAAACATGCAAGGTCTTCGACAAATGTCCTGCAATAAACCCATTAGTAGTTTGTAATGCCTTTCTTCATTTCAACATCCTGCAATAAATGCGTTAGAAGTTTTATGATGGCTTTTTCTTTATCTCAGCGTCCTACAAACCACTGTTAAGTTGTTTCAAAAGATAAAATCAGAGAAACACAGATGTAAGAAAATAGTAGGTGGTTAGAAAACCGAGGCAATAAAATATCAAAATGAAAGCTCTAGTATGTAATTTCGCATGATAAAGTATACTAGATCATGCGAAGAAGTGCAGCAAGCCACGCGAAGAACTAGAAAGTTCGCACGAGACGCTCAAAAAGTTCGCGCGAAACTAGAACAGAGTTGTACGAAAGTATGGACAGAATGCGAAAAAATGAAAAAAAAGTAAAATGAAATGAGGCTAGAATAGAATGTACCTGCCCCACGGTGGGCGCCAGAAATGTATGTGGTAAATTTGGCCTTGTTAATCAACCATACACTTCAACATAGTCCTTCTTCATCAGATACACACAAGAATGAATATGAGATTATTCATCATGTTTGCCTGCATGATTTGACCTGTTGCCTTCTATCCAGATGGGGTTTTGAAATAGCTCTCAGAATGAGAGTCTCACAACCATAGACCAATCTAAGAACGAAGGATTTTTCTCCATGAATGCAATGCAATGCAAAGTTATTCTAAGAATTGAAAGATGTGAGATTAATCTAAGACATGATTTCAATGCAATTATTCTAAAAATTGAAATTAATCTATTGCAAAATGAAATTATTCTATATGAGATTATCAAGAAATGTGACAATAATTCAGTATTCTAACAATGCATGAAAATGAGTGGGGGTTTTGAATGAAGAATGAGAGTTCTTTTATAGACTCGGAGATGATCAGAATAGAAACTTTCCTCTTTGAAATAAAACAGATAGAAAAGCCAGTTCAGAATAGAAAGCTTTATTTAAAAGAATACAATAAATTGTTTTCTCTCTACTTTAACTGTTTTCTTTCTTTGATTTAATTCTGTTTTATTTGAATTTAATTGTTTTCTTTCTCTTTAAAGCACAATTTAATTCAAAGATTCTATTTCTGAATAGAAGAAATATTTTTGAGAGAATATTCAATTAATTAAATAAATATGACCTCATAATTATTTTTTCTAAATTATCTGAATAATTAAATTCAATTATTGAAATGAGGATATTTATTTAATAATTAAATATTATCTAATCCCTTTTTCATGTGTCTTAACTAAAGAGGGTGAATTTAATTTAATTAAAGTGCTAGGACTTTATTAATTAAATTAATTCAATCATAAGGTTTGTTTAGCTAAATAGATATTTAGGAATTAAATATGATGTATGATTAATGCAGATTT
>MU225145.1:1660087-1705653 GCA_018584345.1 Thuja plicata | reverse complement strand
TATTAATTAAATTAATTCAATCATAAGGTTTGTTTAGCTAAATAGATATTTAGGAATTAAATATGATGTATGATTAATGCAGATTTAGGATTTTCTACATTTGACACTTAGGTCGAGTAGAGTCAGTCAAAACTCAGAATTGCCTAGTAAAATAGGACTTTGATGATCTACAAGAGTGACAAATGGAAAAAAATTGGTTAGGGTTGCAAGATGCCAATTTTGGGGTGTTACAGTTGGAACTGATGCTTGAATGTAGCAAGGGGCTCATTCGGTTCCTTCTTGATGGAGATAAACTGGCTGTGGGACCTTGTTGGGTCCACGTGAACATGGAAGGCCACTAGGAAGGTGTCTTCCATATCATTCCAATTGTTGATGGAGTTGACGGGAAAGTTTAGGTACCAATTCAACTCAATTTTTCCTAAGGACGGAGGAAACATCTAGGTTACAACGTCTTGATGTTGTATCTGGTGTCTGTTCATGGCATCCTTATAGGCCTGGAGGTGTTCTTCTATAGTTTGGGGGCCTAAATGCTCATACTTGGGGTAGATCTTCTCAGGATGCGGAGGAAGATCGTTGGTAGCACTAGGGAACTGCCTCATTGGGGACCAAGTATTACAGAAGTAGGTAGCCATTGGGGTTGTTTGTTTTTGGCTAGGTTGGACGTTAGTCCCTAGGATTATCTGAGGCATTTGGGTATTCTGGTGTGTAGCGAATCCCCAGATAAAATTGGTTGGCTATTTCATTTGTGGGGTCCTTTTCTTTTGGGCAGGAGGTTCGAGTTCAACAAACTCTCTGGGATGCAGAGCGGATCAGAGGTATCTTTCAAAGTATAATGGTGAGAATGATCCTATCCTGCTAAGAGCTTGGTTCCTAAAACTACTACTTGCGGAGCCCTTGGGCAGTGTAAAATTGAAATATTCCAAGGGAGATGAGCTCATGCCCTCCTTCTAGCGCCAGTTTCTATTGATGGGACTTTGTGACCGGCTCTGCCAACAAAGGATAAGTTGTCACTGGGTACTAGGGTACCGGCCAACTCTGCATGAAGAGGTTTACTGAAGAATAAATTATCCTAGCCTCCAAGCACCTGGTAATCAGGTCTCGATGGTGCGAGGGAGTTAAGTTGGGCAGGTGACTATTGTTTGTGGGGATAGCTAGTTTTTACTCATCTTCTCAGAGATTTCAAAAGGGATGGGGTTCTTGCAAGCATTTGAATTATCAAATAAACTCAAAAGATCGATCAAGGTTAGACGTATATCTCTATCTATATTTATGCAACATATATTCAAACATCAAACTAATCTCCAATGCAAGAAAACTACACTAAATACCAAATACATAAAGAACCAGCGATTCACATGCATTCAGTAGCAAGGGGAGATAAGATCATTAATCTAAACTAAAACATAGGAGCAAAGGACATAAGAAAACATACTACACAAAAGGTGCTTGCCAACTTTAGAGATCAAAACAACAATAACACATGGCCAAAAGATGTCCATCCTTCTTTCATTAACTCAAATGGTTCCAGCATCACTGATGAGTACATTCATGGCTCCAAGGGAGCATTCTAATCTACTAAGAACAACTGAGCATTGAGCTCTTGAAAACAACTAAAAGTAAAATGCTAAAATGTCAACAACTTGAAAATGCTATGCTTCTATTACTTGCTAGACTGTAAAATCATCAATTTTGTTGACGCTTGTTATGGCATCGAACTTATTATTTATACACACATTTGACCTAAAATATAACCTAGTCTAACCGTACATTTTCCAAATGTAATACATTATCCATCGCTGATACTACCTGCACCACTTACAATCACCCCGAAATATGCAGAGGTCTGATAAGACAGAAGAAGATGATACAGGAGAAATCAAGAAGAACTATCCTAGAGAAGAGTGTCGAGGTACTTATGGAAGAAATTTGATTCTCATGGTAAATGAGGCTATATGCCTCATAAATGAAAATTTTGGCTCCCTGCCTTCGATGTGCACTAGGTAGTTAATGCGAGAGCGGCGCCTCAGGAGAATCACTTTTCAGAGCCATCTCTTTTGCCTGACATGCCTTATCTGGATCACCTACCTTCTGACCCTTATTAATTTCTTGATAGTGATCATTCAACTCTAGGGAACCCTGACACAGATCTCTGTGAATGAATACAAAACTTTGGACCTATAATTTCAGAGTCCAGGGGCTTACGCCCAAAGAATAATGAATTTGCAAAACTGTATCCTGTTGGTGAAAATATTTGGAAGCCAGAGAACTTTACTATTCCTTGTTCTGTTTAAATACCTCCAAAATTTGGATGATTCCTTCCTCATCCACCTCTTTGATGCAGTCCCAGTGGTCGTTGACAACCCCAAACTGCTCATCAACATCGTTGACCCCTTGAATTTTTTAGCTACTTTCACTGCATCATGGGCCCGGAGCATCATCTTTGTTAGGCATGACATTTTCTCTCTGTCAACATCTCCAAGGGACTGATACCATGACTCCATCAACGCATCAAATTTACTCAATACATCTTCTAGAGCACCCAGTGGTGAAGGGATCAACTTGTGAAACCCTTGTCACAAAAGGCATATATGAACCCAAATACTTCCAGACTACCAGGATTCTATCTTTAAGGTCCACTAACAGTTGCTTGCTCACCTCAATTTTGAGACCAAGTCTGGAGTGCTGGGCCCAGAGGAACCCAAAGGGTTCGTCTTCCAAAATACCCATTTTTATAATGACTTCTCCAAAGTTCATTATTTATTCCAGTTTAGACCTCCATTCCTCATACTTTTCCATTTCTTTCTCCCATAGGGAGACGGTGTCATTCACCTAGCCCAAGATTTTATTGGCTTGATAGAGGTCTGGGAGTGTCACTGTCACAAACTGCCTTATGGCTGTGACTTTCTTAGTGACCCACCCATCCACTTCTTGTACCTTCTTCTTCATGGCCCTTAGAGTATCGATGTCACCTTGTGAGAGCCTTTCTCTAGATGTGGAGGCTTTCGGATGGATCTCAGCCAATGGCTAAGTTACTTATGCAAAAATATTGAGGAGATTTACATTCTTTACTTTTTCCTCCTTTAGCCTCTATGCATTTTTGTCATATCAGGCTTCAATCACCCAGTTAGCCTCTTTCAACAAGTTCAATTCACCATGTTTATCTCTCCTCCCCATAGGAACTTCAATAACTAGATATTCTTTAGCTCTTATTGCTACTGCTTCTACATCTGGGGGACACGTTGCTACCACTATGACTGTATTTCCTCCTGGACCAGTCCGAATGGTATGGAGGGTCTGAGATTTCTTGGGCTTGTGAGCCTCTTGATTTTGGACCATCATTTTGGCCAAGGAGAGGGGGGCGCTTGTTTTTTGCTGGGGCCTTTCTTTTCTGGGATTCTACCAGCCATTGTGGCGGCTGGGGTGGTCTTGCTGCTACCACTTGGGCATTTGGATCTTCTTCGAGGTCTTGTGGTGTCTCCCTGATATCCGTAGTCACTTTGGCCTCTTTTTCTTACTCCTTAGGATTTCCCATATCTTCCACCTCGATGGCATTCACATTTGTATCTCCGTGATTCTCCCCTTCTCCAGTGTTTTTGGTCTCAATAACCACATTTTTGAGGTTATCCCCCTGATCATGTTGTTCTTCTTCTTCGGCACCATCTACTGGGGCATTCTCCTCTAAGGGCACATCTTCTAGAGGCACCAAAGGTGTCTTTCCTAGATCTCATTGTTGGGCCACAGAGACCACCTTTCTAAATGTCACACTCTGGGGTACCTAATCACCCAGAGTCACTAGAGGCATTTGGAGTGTGACAACTAGGAGTACGGCTGCTCCTAAAGGTCCGCTTTCCCCAGTTATTGTTGGTTGCTCTTTTTGTATTTGCCTCTCCTCTGTCTCGGTCCCTAGGACTGGTGTTTCTTCAACATCTTGTGGATTCTCTTGTGCCTATTCTTATTCCTGCTCTTGCTCCTTCTCCTGAAACACTTTTTCTGGAGCCACCTCTTCTTGTGCATAAATTTCCTCCAATGCCCTCTCCACATCGGCCTGCAAGTTCACCAAGTCTTCCTTCTGCAAGAGGTCATCAAAATCATCGTGGGGAGGGGAGGCCACTGGAGGATCCTCTAGTTCAAGAGAAGAAGGGATAAGTTCCACCTAGAGAACGTCTGGCATCCCGGGACCTACATATGTGCTTGGTGGGGGATGATCCACCCTTTTCTTCTTTCTTCTTATTTATAGCGGCACCCTGACATCCAAAATGGCTATAATTTAATCCTCGATATCTGTCTGCCAGCTCATGAGTGCTTCCAGTGAAGAGGAGACTACAGGGAGGTCAGATCCCACCAGAGTAACTAGAAGACCGAGAGAAAGTTGGGCGCTCATTTTTTCACTCAGCTTGTGGGATGCCTCAAGCTGAGTGTGAAGTTGTTCCAAAATGGGGAGTGAATCCGGGGTTGGAACCTAGGTCAAGGTGCTCTCTTTATCTTTCCCCTTATCTTTGCTTGGCCCGGCCGCTCTGGAGGCCGAAGTTGGCCCCCGCAAAATTGGACCCCGACGAGTTCTTTTCTTACACACTTGTGCAAAATAATCATGGCTGCACTGTATAACACCCTGGGTGATGTCCTCAATTGTCAAAACCTTCAGGGTGTCCCAATCCACCGAAGGGAGATCCAACTTGTCGATCACCTTTAATTTATATGATGGGTCCTCCAAAGGACCACTATCTAAAAAATCCTTTGGGAAGGTCCGAAGGTCAAGGCTCTTCATCATCCCTTTAGTCATCCTTGATTATTTATGGCCCTGGAGGTCAAAATCATCCTGGAAATCTACCCAAAAATCCTCCATGTGAGGCTCATGG
The DNA here is from genome assembly GCA_018584345.1 of Thuja plicata. Classification (NCBI taxonomy): domain Eukaryota; kingdom Viridiplantae; phylum Streptophyta; class Pinopsida; order Cupressales; family Cupressaceae; genus Thuja; species Thuja plicata. The sequence continues at coordinate 1,700,797 of MU225145.1, read as the reverse complement.
GGTGTAGACACTTGGAGTAGTGTTGTGTTGATCTTGCCGAGTTGGTCAAAATTGTTTCTTGTCAAGTGGAACTCAGCCAGCCCCTAGCTTTTCAACTCATTATGGGCCTCCTTGGCCGCTGCAAGGCTACAAAAATAATTCCCGCAAGTGATCGGGAATGGGATGGAGGAAACCTTCTTCACTCCATAGAATGCATGGAGCTCTAGTATTTTCCTACAATACTCCAAAAGAATAATCCTATCCCCACAATGTTTGGGGAGTATGTAGGGATTTTCAGAGAACCCGGTCACCTGAATGAAATTGAATAAATTAATTTCCATAAGAACTCACCAAGGCAATTGCTTCCTTGGACAGTCGGTACACAGAATCCCGAGTAAGTGTCAAAATATTGTGGTAAATGAAGGTGTCATTTACCTAGCAAAAATTGGGGAAGCTGGGTTCCCATTGAATTTGGGGAAAATGGTCTCACGGAGCATTCTAGCTAGGCCTGATCCCAAGGACACCCGCTGTAAGAAAACCCTAGAGTGTGGGTCTCTGTTGTGTCAGTGCCCATAATACATACGAAGTCATGTGGAACTTTAATGTCCAGTTGACATTGTTCAGCTGAAAATCCACATGATTGGCAACAATAGTTGCACAGTCAAAGTTGTGTCCATGGGTGGTGATGCAATATATAAAATAATACATCCATGTTGAAAAGACCCTGGCATGGGGTTCTCCAAAGATCCTGCATAGAAAGATGATCCCTGCCTATATACATTCCTTGAAATCTCCACAGGGGATCTCTAATTTCATTTTTCTTATAGTCCTTCCTCGAGGACTTCAACCAGTGGGAATTGAGATTCTTTCAGGTGAGTTGTTGAACTTTCTCAAACTCCTTCAATGTTGCAGCCTGAGAGATGATAGTAGCATTCTTAAACTGGGGGATCCCTAGTCCCAAAGAAAAAGTGGCAGCATCAAAAGTTACTATGGTTGTTGGGTAATTCAATGGAAGGGAAGCAGCAAGCAAAACAACCTGGGTGGGTGTGTTGTAGTGCTTCACCAGGGAGAGAATCAGCTCTAGTTCCTGCACTGAGCAGGGCAAATAGGCAGCTTTAATGATGCCAGAGGTGACCATGTTCTTTGCCAAAGTTATCCCCGGTAGATTGCTATTGATACATTACCTGGACAAGGCCATGTAGTTCAGCCCAAGATCTGACCTCTGTGTCGGTAATATTTTTAAGTTTGGAGTCCACTTTGGATCCTACAAGGATTCCCTCCTTCGGGTATTTGGAATGTTAACGGGAGCTTCTCCAAAAATTTCTCTGCCCTTCTCTTGGTGGCCGCCCGGGTGGAAGTGGTCGGGAGTTCTGGACTTTCGGGAGGATTTGTTACTTCAGACATTGTTCATTGGGTGATCTGCAACCTGCAAGACTGGACAACCATCAATACAAGTAATCAAAATAAAATAAGTTTCAGCTTTTGGATATTTCATCATCATTTCACACCTGTTCAAAAAGATGTTAGCTTGCATCAAATCCCAGAAATGTAATAAATAGTAACTTAGGATTTAATCAACACCCGAGGGTTTTGGGGGTTCTGGTCTATGTGATGAAGGTCATTAGATTATGTGGAACCTAGAGTATGGAGAAACTAGTGTAAGATTTAAAATTGGCGTTGAACATGAGGTCTTCTAGATGATAGGATTTGCACATAAAAGGAGACCCTAAGCCCAATTTTAATCTAATACACTTAATTATTATGATAAAGAATGGGGAAATACTTGTAAAGAAGTAAGGAGTAAAATACCTACCTCATATCATAGTAGATTTGAAGAATGTTATTTTTTGGGGTTTGTACTCTATTTCTAGAAAATATGAAGTATGATCCAGAACTGGAATGCAGAGACGAACAAAACCCAGAAATTTTTTTTGATCTGACATCGTCTTGATAAAAAGGTCAACCTTGACCCACTAATCTCACCCCTGACCCAATAATCTTGACCCTGACCTATGTTTCCTTGACATAAAACCATTTTCAGATCCTGATAGTTCGCTGAAAAGGGTATCCAAATCTGGTCTCAGATCTGCTGTCATGTACATGCAACTCCTAAAAATAACACCTGGAAATATCTAAAAAAGGGGTTTGGAGTGGCTATATAGGGTTTTTCCTTAGAAAAACCCTCATTTTGGTGATCTCCACCTCTACGAATAGCCAAATATAGAATGTATGTATGTGTGTGTGTTTTCTCTTTGAGAAGAGTCTTTGAACATGTGATATCAAGATCTAATCTTCTAGATTAACAATCCTAACATAACATGGAAATGAGAAAGCAATGCATAGATTTGAACATGATAAAGAAAGAATACCAAGCCCCCAAGGCTAAAGTACTCCTACCAATTCACAATCCATAATTTCTACCCCATGATAAGGTCCTTTTGAATGCTTGAATGTTGAGAATGGTAGATCTAATAGAAGAGAGCACCTTCTTGCTTCAATGAAGATCTACAATAGCTTGTCCACAAAAATGCTTGAGTGTATCAATATGTCCTCATAGATTTATCCTTCTATATCATCCTCTTGCTTATTTGCATCATCATTGCATCATGTCATCTCCCAATTTTGTTTCATGATCAAATGAAGGCAAAAGAGAGTGTTTATATAGAGATCTCACTATAGGTCTCCTAGGGCAATGCGAGGGACCCAAATTCAAATTTCACCTTGAAATATGGTCCAATCAAAACCACCAACAAAGGTGGGAATGATTTAAATTAGATATCAGAGAAAACACTTCCGCATCCGAACCTGGGGACCTATTTTGACCCATTTTAAGTTTAGAACCTTGATAAGCTCTGGAATTGAAAGAGGGGACCAACACCTGACAGAGGTCTATGTCAAACTCACCCTTGACCTAGGTCAAGGTCGAACTCACCCTTGACCTAGGTCTCAGTCAAACTCGACCCTAACCTAGGTCAGGGTTGATTTTGACCCTGACCTAAGGTTCCAGGCAGGTCACCTAGTGATGTCAATGAGATTCCCAGGTCAACCAGGGACCTAGGAAGGTGATGGAACATTCCAGAGTGCTAGGAAGAAGGCCTAGAGGCCTAGATAGAGAACAATGAGGTATAGGAGGGTCCACATATAGGTTCTACCTAGAAAATAGAGTCATGGAGAGGGAAACCAAGGAGAATCCATAAGATCCTAACCCTAATTTCACCTAATCATGAAGAATAAAACACAAATGCATCCTAAATGCAAATCTAATATGCAAGTGTACTAAATGAAGATGCTAAACATACCAAAATGGAAGTTATTCCATTTTAGGATGATACATTTAGACCCCACTTTAGCTTAGTTATGACACTACGTGAGTATGTAAGCTAAAGTAAGAAAACATCAGAAAGTGAAAAGGATATAGCCAAGTCTTCAATGTAGAGATCCTGCAAGAAACCATTAGTATCTGCAACCTGCAACACAAGGTTAATGAAAAATCCATAGATCACCTAATCTATACTGCAATGATCTTGAGAAGTGTATAAAGCCCCTTATGCCCCCCATGTTTTAGCTTACTGATTTTTGAAAGATGAAACAGGGTGATAAGGTAAATTCTATACACTGAATATGCAGTTTATTGAAAATTCTTTTCCTAAACCTGTTATACAGTTCCTAAACCTTCCTAAACAAACTCAAGAGGTTGGGTGTCTGAATCATGATTCCAATTCTTCTAACGGCACTAAAAATGGAGCTACCAAACTCAAGTTATGATGAAGAGAGTGAATGTCTATCTAAATGCATGTAAAAGGAAATTCGAATTTGACCTGAATGAAACCCTAATAAAACCCTAAGAAAACCCTAATTTGAAGTTATAAATAGGAGAAAGAGACACTTACCTTCTCATTCTTACCATTTGCAGAATCTTGAAGGAGACAAGATGCTGAAGAGAGGATAATTTTGAGCGAGCAGTATGGAGGTCCTGAGAGAGCACCTGGCCAGCAGATAGCCACTGCCTGAGGTAGGTTTCCTATTTTGATGTTTAAGATTTAAAAGTTCATGTTTTTATAGGGAGGTCAACCCTAACCCAAAATGGTTGACCCTGACCCAGTTATGTTGACCCTGACCTTCCGTGGTCGACCCTAACTGGGAGGTTCTGTCCTTTTTGGGGTGAATGTCGACCCTGACCCACAAAGGTCGACCCTGACCCAAAAAGTTTGACCTTGACCCAGAAAGGTCGACCCTGACCCAAAAAGGTTAACCTTGACCAGGTCAAGTTAGCATAGTGCTTGTTCGATGATAGAGTACTGATATGATACCTTTCTATGCTTACAGGACCATGTCTATCTTCAAGAGCATCCCTTTGGAGGGTTACTGTTGACTATCAGAGAGAGCATGTCCAGGCGACAGCCAGATGAGATACAACTTTTGTGAGATGTGGGATTATACTGGCTAGCATTCCTGCCACAGATGAGGTTCCATCGGTCCATAATTTCTGCCATGGTAGAGAGGTGGGATGAGGATACTTGTTCCTTCCATCTTCCCTCAGGGGAGATCACGTTCACGCTGGAAAATTTGTACATGATTCTACGGCTTCCGGTCTGAGGTGAGCCTGTCAGACTGAGGAGACCATGGGGTCCACCTGAGGTGTTGGGAGATGGAGAGTATTGCTTGGGACGGGTACCATAGATGTGGACCTGGTCAGATCAAATCACCTTATCATCCATACCAGCAGGTCCAACACTGTTGGTATGGAAAAGTGATGCTATATATACTCGTGTTGGTTGTGATACCCAACATGAAGGGTACAATTTTCTTAGCACCATTTACCAACCTCATGCACAGGATGGAGGGTGATAGAGTTGTTTTGTCATGGGGGTGTAGCATGTTAACCCATCTTTACCATGAGTTGAGTCAGCTAGTGAGATATCAGCGGGAGAGTCTTATAGTATGCACCTTGTTACAGGTTTGGATGTTTGAGAACTACACATGTACATGACCACAGGGTGTTCCAGTGACGATATATGTGAGCACACCGAGAGCCTTTGCATATCCGCTAGCAAAAGTCTAGCAGTACAAGGATATCCTCTTTTGGAGAGTATACCAAACATAAAGGAATCTTGCTCCATCGTTTTCCAATAGTACCCCATTCTAACAAGTTTATTAACTAAAGATTTACCACCAAAGTGCCCCCCACAAGAACTAGAGTGAGCTTCTGCTAAAGCTACAGGTACTTTGGTTTTGTTAAGACATCTTAATAACAGACCATTGTAAGATCATTTGTAAAGAGTATCTCCTAGAATAATATAATGGACTGCAAGATTTCTAATACGATTATGCGTGTTCCTTTTTGTTGATTCCGGAAAAGTATTATCTTTCAAAAAATGAAAGACATGTGAATACCATTCATCAAGATGCAAGTTAAAACAATCAGCAGTAACCTTCTTAGAAATTGTAGGATTTTTAAGAGTATGTATAGTAAATTGAAAGTCTTCATTATTATTGTCGAGACAAACCAAAGAAGTTGTGCTTTCCATGGCATCTGCATGTTGATTATCTTTCCTAGGTAAAGTCTGGATTGTATAAGAAGAGAATTGTGAAAGAATATCTAGAGCCAAATCTTGATATTACGTCATTTTACCATTCTTAGTCTAATAACCTCCTTTTATTTGTTCAACAATTAATTGTGAATCCCCATAAATTTCCAAATTTTTAATATGAAGGGATGAAGCTGCTGGTAAGCCAGCTATAAGAGCTTCATACTCCACGATGTTGTTAGTACAATAAAAGTTAGTTTATTTGACATAGGGATTGGTTTTTTTGTAGGAGGGATCAAGATAATGCCCACCCTAGAACCTGTCTTACATCTAGAACCATCAAAATATAATTCCCAAATATCTTCCTATTTAATTGCAAATATATTCTCGTCTGGGAATTCTACTGTGGTAACACTTGTATCAGAATGAGGACAAGGAGCTTCAGCTAAATAATCAGTTAAAGCTTTTCCTTTGATTGACTTTTGAAGGATAAAATTGAGATCAAATTTTGTAAGTAACATCACCCACTTTGCCAGACGGCCAGAGAGATCAGTTTTTGAAAAAAGATGTTTTAGAGGATCAAATTTAACAATCACATTGACTTCAACATTCAACAAGTAATGCCAAAGTTTTTGAAAAGCATAAACTAAAGCCAGGCATTGTCTTTCTAATTGAGTATATCGTGTTTCATAATCCAATAAGGTCTGACTAATATAATATACTGGTCTTTCCTTTCCATCACTGTCATGTTGAGCCAATAATGCACTTACAACATTGGAAGTAGTAGAAGTATACAAATAAAATGGTTTATTGAATTGAGTAGGTTGTAAGATAGGAGGATTAGCAAGATATTCCTTAAATTACTCAAAGGATTGCTTACATTCTTGGTTCTAAGAAAAAATGGTATCTTTTTTGAGTAAAGAAGTAAAAAGAATAGTCCTATCGGCTAGGTTAGATACAAGGTGACGAGTAGATTGTATTTTACCTTGTAAGCTACGTAATTGAGAAATGTTCTTAGGAGGAGACATGTTAACAATAGCATCAATCTTTTCAGTATTGATCTCTATGCCTCACTTAGAGATTATAAACCCGAGAAAATTTCCAGAATCTACTCCAAAAGCATATTTCTTAGGATTCAATCTCATATTATAGCTCCTAATTCTTTCAAATATTTGTCTTAAAATGAAAACATGATCCTCTCTTTGTATAGATTTTTCTAAGATATCATCCACATAATCTTCCAAAATTTTATGAATGTAATCATGAAAAATCAAAGTCATGGCACGTTGATAAGTTGCTCTCGCATTTCTTAATCCAAAAGGCATCATGACCCAATAGAATATCCCCCGAGGTGTTATAAATGTGGTTTTAAGTTGATCCTCACTAGGAATAAATATTTGATTATAACCCAAAAAACCATCCATAAAAGATAATAAAGCATGTCATGTTGTTGAATCCACAATCATGTCAATATTAGGTAGTGGGAAGCCATCTTTTAAGGATGCTTTATTTAAATCTTGAAAATTGATGCACATTCTGATCTTATTTTCCCCTTAGAAATAGCCACAATATTAGAAATCCACTCACAATAATCAATAGAATGGATGAACCCAGCACCTAATAATTTTTTGATTTCAGCTTTTACTAGTAAGGCAATGCCCGGATTCATCTTGCGAATCTTTTGTTTTACAATTTTAGCATTAGGTTTAAGAACAATATTGTGAGTAAAAATCTTAGGATCTATACTTCGCATATCTGAATATGTCCAAGAAAAAATATCCTTATATTCAAGCAAAAGGGAAACCAATTGATCATGTTCATCTTGACTCAAACATTTCCCAATTTTGATTGTTTTTTCAGAATCATGCTCATCTACTTGAACTTCAATGGTCTATGTTATTAATAAGTTACTCTGTATGGAAGGATCCATTGGCAAAGGAGAAATATCTTGTTCATCATGTTCTCCAAAATAGGCTTCATTGTTCAAACAATAGAGTTTGCTTCTTTTGTGATGAAACCTAGGTAGATCCTGGTAAGCCCCTGAAAAATCAGCGAGGGCTTCATCCTCAGGAAACATATCCAAACTAGGTTTTTGATCCATGTCAAGGAGAAGCGGATTAACCAATTTCAAATTTCCACCACAAATATGATTAACATTAAGAGGAAAAGAGAAGGGTTGTCTATAAGGATTGAATCCTAACCCATAAGTATAATCACAACCGTCATTGTCCAAGGGTACTTGTATACCTTTCTCGTATTTACCACAACCTTTTCCGTTAAATCCCAATTTCTTGAGTAAATGATAACCAAAACCATATATGTCGGCCATATCAGATTGAGTTAAAGGAGCAGCATATGTCACAATTTCATAGCAATCTGGTTTCATTGTCTCAATCATTTCATTACTTGAAGTAGCAACAAAGTTGCTTTTTAATTCCTCAGATAACGGAGAAGGGATAAACACTTGTTTTTCAAATTCACTTTGTTCTTTCATAAATTCTAAATCTGAGACTTTGTATTCCCCTATGAAAGAAGAATTGAAATCCAATGTTCCCCAATCATCTTCCGTCAGAGAAGAAGATGGAATCTCAGCTTTTTATCTTCAAGTCGTTGCTCGGGTTTTTCACTGGGTTGTATAGGCTCAGGAACCTTAGCATATTTCGCATTTAGGCAAGGATTTGGCACATAATCCATATGTAATGTGTACATCAGATTGTTATAAATGAACCTCACCTTACGAAGAAGAGTAGAAGGAACTGCAAGCATATTATGTAACCAAGGTCTTCCTAATAAAAGATTGTACTTGAGCGATCCTGGCATAACATGGATAGGAGTGTAGAGGAGAACAGGACCAACTTTGATAGGTAGCTTGATAATACCCAAAGTTTTATTTGCAATGTTATCAAAGCCATGAATAGGAATATTATCTAGTTGAATAGTTGTAAGATCGGCTTTAATTTCCCTAAGCATATCCATGCTACAAACATTAAGCCCAGATCCATTGTCAATTAATATCCTACGAATGATACTCTGATTAATAGAAACAGCAACCATAAGAGCATCATATTGATTCTGCACCTCAACAGAAGGTAAATCATTATCAGAAAACACAATAGGAGGTATAGAAGGTATAGTATGCATGCACTCCAAAAATGAATTAATGTTCTCTTGGTTAGGAGGTGGAGCGGGAAGAGTGGATAAATCTTTTTGCAACGCCTCATGATATGTAGGAGAAGTTTGAAGTAATTCCCATAAAGAGATCTTAGCTGGAGTAGCGCATAACTGCTCAACTAAATCATATTCCTTAAAGGAAGAAGGTAACCTAGGTGTTGGAGGAAGCACAGGTTGAGAAGGAGGTAAAGTAGTTGGGACAGTAGGTTGAGCATTATTTCATGTGCGATAAGCATGCAAAACAGAATCTGTGTTATGACAGAAATCCAAAGGATCTCTAGGTTTACCCTTAACAGTTATTCGAGAACATCCTTTTACCATCATCAAAGGTTTAGGAACTATCGTTCTCGGTATCTCAATGTTGCAAATAGAGGGGTATGAAGGTAACCATGCATACACTCTATGGTAAAATTCAATTGGAGAGGTTGTGGAGGAGGATGAAGTGGGAATGGGATCCATGGAGATCCTATTCGAACCATTTGAACACTCACTTCCATGTACCTCATTAAGGGATCTATCCTTTTGTACAATAAAATCCTCAACAAAATATTCTAAACATGAATCATACATGTTGAGCATAAAAGTAAAATAACAAGCATGTAAATATTTTTGTGTTTTCTTAAAGAAATTTTGTCTTTTATGAATTTTGAAATATAAATGCAATATCATAAAAGAAAACCTACATCGGGTTCACCAAAATGTAAGATTTAAAATTGGCGTTGAACATGAGGTCTTCTAGATGATAGGATTTGCACATAAAAGGAGACCCTAAGCCCAATTTTAATCTAATACACTTAATTATTATGATAAAGAATGGAGAATACTTGGAAATAAGTAAGGAGTAAAATACCTACCTCATATCATAGCAGATCTGAAGAATGTTGTTTTCTAGGGTATTTTCTCTATTTCTGGAAAATCTAAAGTATGATCCAGAACTGGAACATAGAGACGAACAAAACCCAAAAATATTTTTTTGATCTGACACCGTCTTGATAAAAAGGTTGACCTTGACCCACTAATCTCACCCCTGACCTAGTAATCTCAACCCTGACTTGTGCTGCATCGACAAAAAATCTATTTTCAAATCCTGATAGTTCGCTAAAAAGGGTATCCAAATTTGCTCTCAGATCTGTTGTCTTGTACTTACAACTCCCAAAAACAACACCTACAAATATCTGAAAAAGGGGTTTTGGGGTGGCTATATAGGGTTTTGCCTTAGACAAACCCCAATTTTGGTGATCTCCACCTCCACAAATAGCCGAATATAGAATGTATGTATGTGTGTGTGTTTTCTCTTTGAGAAGAGTCTTTGAACATGTGATATCAAGATCTAATCTTCTAGATTAACAATCCTAACATAACATAGAAATGAGAAAGCAATGCATAGATTTGAACATGATAAAGAAATCATACCAAGCCCCCAAGGCTAAAGTACTCCTACCAATTCACAATCCGTAATTGCTACCCCATCATAAGGTCCTTTTGAATGCTTGAATGTTGAGAATGGTAGATGTAATAGAAGAGAGCACCTTCTTGCTTCAATGAAGATCTACAATAGCTTGTCCACAAAAATGCTTGAGTGTATTAATATGTCCTCATAGATTTATCCTTCTATATCATCCTCTTGCTTATTTGCATCATCATTGCATCATGTCATCTCCCAATTTTGTTTCATGATCAAATGAAGGCAAAAGAGAGTGTTTATATAGAGATCTCACTATAGGTCTCCTAGGGAAATGCGAGGGACCAAAATTCAAATTTCACCTTGAATTATGGTCCAATCACAATCACCAACCAAGGAGGGAATGATTTAAATTAGATATCAGAGAAAACACTTTCGCATCCGAACCCGGGGACCTATTTTAAGTTTAGAACCCCGATAAGCTTTGGAATTGAAAGCGAGGACCAACACCTGACAGAGGTCTATGTCGACCTCACCCTTGACCTATGTCAAAGTCAAACTCACCCTTGACCTAGGTCAAGGTTAAACTCAACCCTGACCTGAGGTTCCAGGTAGGTCACCTAGTGATGTCAATGAGATTCCCAAGTCAACCAGGGACCTAGGAAGGTGATGGAACATTTCAGAGTGCTGGGAAGAAGGCCTAGAGGCCTAGATAGAGCATGATGAGGTATAGGAGGGCCCACATATAGGTCCTACCTAGAAAATAGAGTCATGGAAAGGGAAACCAAGGAGAATCCATAAAATCCTAACCCTAATTTCACCTAATCATGAAGAATCAAACACAAATGAATCCTAAATGCAAATCTAATATGCAAGCATACTAAATGAAGGTGCTAAACATACCAAAATGGAAGTGCTTCCATTTTAGGATGATACAACTAGTCGTTATTGAAATGACCGGGCAGTGAGTCGTACTGGGATGATGTGGGTTGTTGCACGGTCATGCAATAAATGGTGTAGTGGCATTAAAGGTGACAGATGTCTTGACACAAATGGAATGAATGCCACTTGGGATGATTTTAAATGCTCACGTGTAGGGGAATTTAATCCCTCCATCAAGGCTGAAGTGACGGGAGGAGGGAGAAAAGTTACAACTCGAACAGGCAAGGTGTCGAGTTTGAGTCTAGCAAGAACCAAGTGGGCGAGCTCAAATTTGGGTATACGATGAAAAGGGGGTGCGGTGAGCTTGCCACAGGATGGGTCAAACATGACGGAATATACAGGCCAAGCACGCAGATTTACAGAAAACTATACAAGCTACAAGCTATGCACATTATTTACACAGGAAGCCAAAGAATGACAAAATTTATAGCAAACATGGCTAACTAACCTGCAGACTACCAACCATTTGCAGGAATTTACAACCATCTACACTATTTTACAACTACTTACACAGAAGCCTACACTATTCTACAACTTATTCACATAGAAACTTACATTATTTACAAATTTGCATAACATACAGTGTACGGAAGGTGGACAACCTTCCTACAAAGCCATCCCACCAACGGGAGGCGACGACGAAGACCAAAAGACAAAAAAAAAAGTAAACAAAGCGAAATAAAACCAAAGATGAAAAGAACAAAGAAAATAGAAAAGAGAATGAAGAACCAGAGGGGCCTACCTTAAACACTGGTAATGCAAAGGGAAGGGCACGGGAGGTTCTCTACAAACAGATAGCTTCACGAACCATGAATGCACAGAAGACCTTGCAGGACAACTGGAAGCGTGCACAAGCTCGAACACCAACTTCACTACTAATCTCTCAAAGAAAATTGCACTTAGCACAAATTCACTCTTAATCGCTCTTTATTTGCTGAGGATAATTTGGTTGCAGTAAATGTAAAAATGACAAGTGAAACCCCATTTATACCCTCAGGTGAAAACGCACCACTTTCTTCTGCAAGTCCCATGAAAAGGAAAACCCCCTGGACTCCGGGCCTGGGGAATCTATGCAACCACACCCTCTAACTAAAGAGGAAGCAATGGCAAAGAATCCTGGAATCCAGAATCCGGCCGGCACAAAGAAACAAAACACTCCAGGACCAAGCCCAAAAGCAAGGAAGACCAAAAAGGAAACAACACAAAGGCCCCATGGAGGCAAAGGCCGGAGAAAACAAAAGAAAAATAAACAAAGGACAAAAGAGAAAACGGGGACCCAACATTTTTCCCACAAAATATAGGGATGGGTATGCAGAGCATAACACATATTCATGGTCATCTATGAATGTTGATTCAACATATTAGAGCTTCCTTGATGAGAGAAGGAATGCTCAAAACTGTATGAGCCTCGACAAGTCATGTAATGACACTCCATTCTTGAGTCTCGACACTATAACTTGTCTAGTTATAAGAAGTGAGCTTGACCTCCTTGTATTATGTTAATTACATTTATGTCATTGCATTAGGACCTCTATACCATCCTCTGAGTTCTTCATTTGGTTGGCGTGTGTGTGAGCCATTCTTGGTGTGTGTGTATCTTTTTAATGTTGGTAGGTCACTATCTTCGTGAGCATGGTGGGGTGGGCTTGAGGATTACACATGGTAGGGTGGAATTTCACATCACCTCTGGGGAATAGTGTATAGATGGAAAACTTATTTCAGCAATGGAGTTATGAGCATGATGTGCTCTTTCTATCTCATGCTTGTTATTTCAGTGTTTTATGCTTATACATGTATATGATCAGTAGATTAGTTGCATTTTGATGTTATTCATTATATCGAGTGTGTATGAACTTGAATCATGCATTATTGATGTAGTCAAGGTTGGAGATATCTCAAAAGAGATGTCCAGACTTGCAACCAACAACAAGAACAACAGCGGAAACCACAACACAACAAGACATAATCAATATCAATTTAGATTCTTCTATAACATGAAATTACATCAAACATGCCAAGCTCTAAGGCCTTCTTGGTTATGGCCACATACATCAAAAAATACACTAATATATATCATGTAGGTCTTCTACAAGATTCAGATCACCCCCTTAACTAGTCTAGACCTATAACTGACAGCAATCTAGCAGGAAAACTCAAGACAGATCTAAACTTGTGCTTTCAAGCCACCAAGCAATCCTCTTGCTCCCTAAGACAACAAGATACTATCCCTCCAAGGTATCCTTCACCTAGTTCAGATCTTTAGACCTTTACAAAAACTCTTTCACTACTTCCTTTCTCTTGCTCTCTTGCTCTCTTGCTTTCTTGCTTGCTTTCTCTACTCTACCCAAAACCTATTTTTATAAAACACAACCACAAGTCAGCTTTATAATAAATAAACAAAACATAATTCAGCATCAAGAACACAACAACCAATGTGTTCTTCATCAGCCAGCTTCCAACAACCATTAAATTTGCATAATAGAGTGAACCAAATCAGATTTAGGTGCTCACACCTCCAATGGTCGATCCAAAACTTGAGGAACACAACCCCAAATTAAATGCATCAGTTAGCCATCCCAAACAATTAGAAAAACCCCATCGGTGATCAAGAAAACCAAAACCAAGCCACTCACTGAGAGGCACAACCAAGTCGAACACCACCGAACAGACACCGCTAAGAAAAGTATTGTCGAGTACCACCGAGCCCAGTCACCGAGTCTATCGGTGAAGTAACACATCTTCCAACCGAGAACTTCCACCAATGAACGAGAAATTCAAGTCTCCAATCGAGCTTGCCACCGAAAACCAAAACATCTTTTTGGTGATACAGGATTTCCAACTACCTCGGGATGCTCCTACATTAGACACCCCAGGTGAGAAAAGATGTTCTCAGTAGCTCGACAAACATCTGTTCGGATTTAGCACAAAGATCCCAAACTAGTTCTTGGTATGCATGTCCTTCAAGTTCTCAACCGATACACCCATGCCTCAGTTCTTCTTCTACTTCCTCTTACCACTACCACTCTCTGACGTGACTTCAGATCTCTGAACCCAAATGTATGCACCAACCTCTACAGTCATCTTAGATCTCCTTCCAATGCTCAAGTTCCTCTTTCCTTTGTCTTCATCCTTCAAAGGAATCAAGGTGAAATTTTTTCCTTCTTTTAGGATAGTAAAGAAATTCCTCTTATAGTCATGAATAGCCTCTCTATCATACTGCCAAGGTCTTCCAAGTCAAACATGACAAGAACTCATCTCCACAATGTCACATAATATTTTATCCTTATAAGAACCAGTGTGGAAACTTACCTTGCACTGCTCCTTCACTTTTATTGCATGATCTTCTTGCAACCAACTTATCTTATAAGGACAAGGATGTTTCAACCTCCTCAAACTAAGCTTCTAAACGATCTCCTCAGAAACCAAGTTATTAGTACTCCCTCCATCAACAATCATCTTACATCATTTATCACCAGACTTACACACACACCTTAACAATTTCTTCCTCTGACAAGAATCAACTTGTTTTGTGGGCAGCAATGTTCTCCTAAGAAAAAGACTCACACCTTCCACCTTGGGTTCATTCTTTGCAACTTCATTCACCAGAGCAGTTCGGTGACTATCGACCTTCTTATCTACATGGGGATATTCAAATGGCTGATGTCCTTCTTCTCCACACCTATAACAGGTATCTCTGAATATACCTCTACCTTCCTTTCTCCTCAGTTCAACAAGTTTTGGTTCCTCCTCAACTCTCAGTTTATCCTTTACTGACTGCTCTTGTTTCTCTTTCCCTCAGGAATTACCATGATGTCTTCTCTTCAACTTAGTTTCTGCCTTCAGGGCATACTGGTAAGCATCCTCAACTGAATCAATCTTCAACATACGAATCTCATCCTGGATATTGAATCCCAGACCATTAATATACCTTGCCACGTTTTCCTTAGAAAGTTCTCTATGCCCAGAACAAATAGTCAACTTGTAGAACTCCTATGTATAGTCTTCCACAGTCATCTCTTTCTTTGCATAATGTTATAGGTGTTTTTTGATCTTTGTTCTTGAATTTTTCTAAAAATCACAAATCCCCTTTTTTCAACTTCCAAGGCCTTGTTCAAGCTCATACGATCTCCTTTTCAAGTGTAATTTTTTTTGAAAGTGCATAATTTTTTCTATATTTTATAGTAGTGCTATAAAATTAAGTGACCTTGATCATAAATTTACTTTCATAATTTGGCTTAGTTTTTCAATTGTAATGCATAGACCTTACTTGGGTTTTTTCATAGTGATCTAAATCTATTATAGCTTGATTGTGGGGGTGTAAGTATTTGTTGATATCAATTTGTAATTTGAGAAGTATATCATTGATGTAATCATGGGTCTTTTAGTCACTTTGGAGAAAGGGACCTATAATAAATGGAGTAATCTCATTCTCACTCATCTTAGTGAGCAAAATCTATTGTCCTATTTGTATAATGAAGTTCGTTGTCTTGATAATAATTTGGGGCCATGCATTTGGAAAGGCTTTAGGGCTATAGTTTTTCTTGACAATTTTTAGCATGTTGATGATAACTTTATGGAGTCACTTGTTGACTTTTTGGATCCTCATACTCTTTGGGAGTACATTCAGGAGTTATATGAAGACCGTGATTCTTCACCATCTCTTGATGTTTCTCTTTCCAACTCTAATGTGCCTCTTTATTCTTTAGAGAAGATAACCCATGGTTGTAATCCTTTGGAGGATATTGTAGATTCTTCAAAGGTTCCTACTTCTCTAGTTGAGAGCATGCATTAATCTTTTGTTGATTATTCTAGTGGTTGATTACAAAAGATATCTATTTGTCTTCCTGATTGAGATTCCTACTTTCCAGATATTGGTGCATTATTTGTGGAGTCTCACATTTCAGATTTGGGAGACACATTTGAGGGGGTTTCTCTTCTCTTTTATGATAGCTTCATCATAATTTGAGATACTTCTTCACCTTCTTTGGAGATTGACATTCATGAGTTTATTCCTTCACTTGATATGTGAGATTGCTTGGTTCAAGTTGATCATGGTTATGTGATGGCTTCTTCAAGCTTGGAGGGTCTCATTTAGTGTTCAAAGGCATTCATATTTGATGATAGTTGTGGCACCAATTTTGTCACATCATCTTTGTCTTTGGAGCTTGTTCACAATTAGATGTCATTGGTTCCTTGAATGTCACTTTCTATTATGATTAGGTATGTTCCTGATTGGTTCATGGCGTCTTCATCATCCAAGGACATGGAGACACATAAGAAAATTTCAAATATAACATCATCATACTTCATTTAAATTTCATTTCCTAATTCCTATCCATAATAGGAAGCATTCCTACAATTGTACTTGATATATCTTCTTCCCAGGGGGAGAAATGTTGTTTGTAGGCATTGGACTATGTTTTGTCTTCAAGAACTCGCCCTTTTTGTAAGATATTATCCATTATGGGGGGGAAAGTTGTCTCCTTTCCTTCCTATGAAGGTATAATTAATTGTATATACAATGTACATAATATATGTAGTACTTGGGGGTCTTAAGTTCTCCATCCATGCATCTTGTGTGTTTTCATCTCTCTTTTTGGAGAGGAGTTTTTGTTACAACTAGTGGTTGTCGTTGCACAAAAATATCGACATGTTAATGCTTGATACAACCATTAGACATATAGAAGACACAAGAGGTGGTTAAGCCATGTCACGAACCATCACTGTACTAAACAACCAAAGAGACAAAGGTCACAATCAATATTTCTCACCATTGTTACAATCCCACAAGCGCAAGCGCGGGGTTCAAACCTGTGACCAAGCTCTGATACCACTTGTTATAGCTAGTGGTTTTTGTTGCGCCAAAATATTGACCTATTAATGCCTGATACAACCACTAGAGATAAAGAAGACACATGAGGCGGTTAATCCATGTCACGAACCACCGTTGCACTAAACAACCAAGGAGACCAAGTGCACAATCAGTCTTTCTCACCATTGTAACAGTTTTTTCCCGTGAGATTTTCTCCTCTTTATGAGAGAGTTCATTACATTTCATTTGCATTATTGTACATGGGTACCTATCATGGCCTAATAGTCGAGACCTACCTTTCATTGTCAGTTTAAGTGCATTCCCCTAAGTTGCACTTAAGGGGGGTGTTAGTGTAAT
Organism: Thuja plicata; assembly: GCA_018584345.1. Taxonomy (NCBI): domain Eukaryota; kingdom Viridiplantae; phylum Streptophyta; class Pinopsida; order Cupressales; family Cupressaceae; genus Thuja; species Thuja plicata. The sequence continues at coordinate 1,683,606 of MU225145.1, read as the reverse complement.
TAAATATTTACTAATTACACTTTACTTAAGCTTACTTGGGATAATGCATTTCATAGTAGTTTTCATACAAGACATATAGGATTTTGCACCTATATTTGTTATCACATTCCACTTTATGTGTGAGATCCATCTTTAGTGCATGTATCACGTTATCATCCCCCACATGTTGCACATACTTCATTACATAATGGAGGATGATCAACCTTTGGTGGACATGTGATTCCACCTTGTGTGGGTGATAACTTATCTTCTCCTTATCATGGTCTTTTATTGTCTTGCCTATATAAGCAAGCCTATTATACATGCATTTTCATTTGTCCATTATCAATTATATCATTATTGCATCTTAATGCAATTGTCTTACCATTATCTTTTGGGAGTTGTCTTGGTCTTTCATTTGATCCTAGGGGTAATGTAGAGTCACCTAAAACTCTAACAATACAAGGAAGGATCCACATTAATCTTATGCAACAACCCAATGCTACAAACATTAAGGCCATATCCATTATCAACCAAGGTTCATCTAATGGCATTGTCATTAATAAGAACAACAATCATAAGAGGATCATGTATCGATGTTATAATTCAAAATAAGGTAACTCTTCTTGAGTAAACACAATTTTTGCCTTAGTCTTAGTTATGTTCATGCATTCCAATAAAGAAGTTATATCATTAGGTTGCATAGGTGGAGGAATATTCATATTACTTGGAGCCTCTTTTAACACTTCATGATAAGTAGATGAATTTTGAATCAACTCCCAAAGAAATATCTTAGTAGGAGTAGCACGAAGTTTCTCAAGAACATCATATTATATTTCAGGATTTTGTGGAAGACAAGGGGCAGGAAGAAGCGCCAGTTGAGAAGCGGGAAGAGAAACATGAATGGTCATATTGGTAGGTTACCTATTATTTCTCATGTTGTAGGTGTGGGAAATTGTTTTGTAATTTTGGGTGATTTTTATAACAAAGGCCAAGGGACTCTTGGTTCCACCCTTAATAGTTTTCAAAGGCTTACTAGGAGTTTGAAATTTTTTTGAATCACTAAAATATTGGACAACAATCACGGGTTTGTTTGTACATTGAGGATTGTCTTGCAAAATGTGGACAAAAACTTTAGGTTTATCATTGTCAATAGTGTAACCATTCACACAAATTATATTAATTAATCTTCAATAAAGAGATGGTTTAGGAGATGTAGAGGAATACTTAATAGAGATGAAGTCATCAAGGGCCTCACCAATATATCAAATTCATCACTAATAAATGGCTCATCAAAGGCTTTAAAATCTTACAAAAATAAATCAAACATCTTTCCAATCTAAGGAAAAGAAACATGCATTAAAATAAGATAATCTAAGGAAAACACACATGCATAAAAAGGAAATGTTTTTTGTTCCTTTTATTGATAAGATTGTACATGCACTAACAGAAATGAACACACAAATGTAACTAATGTGCATATAAGCTATACCTAATCAAACAAAATCAAAAGTAAAATGCATTTCATGTCAAGTTTACTAGAATGTAGGGTATGGAAATCAGACGAGGTCTAGCTAGGATACAAGATCCCTTTCTCCAAACTACATTGGAATACGAGGCTTATAAGAGAAAAACATAGTTGACCAACTCCTTTTGCACAAAAGGGGTTCAACTTAGTATCTATGCCCTCAGAGTCCCTACTCCTTTGTTGCTTAGGAATGAGAGATGTAAGGTATTGAGCTTGTAAAGTAAGTCTATAATAACTGAAGATAGCAAGTCACAGATCTAAAATGTAGCACCTAATTAAGGAGAAAGTGGAATTTGTGCACCTGAATATGAGATCTAAGACTTGTTTTTCTGATGCAAAGTTAGCCAAACACAGGAACTAGGTGAGCTTATATACCTAACCTGCCACAGACTATACATATCTGACCTAAAAATCTAAGCCAGATCTAGTTTCACAAGGGTGACTTGAGTTGACAAGGGCGATTGGAATCACACCTCTATGTTGGAGTCTCCCTTGTAACTGCAACTAGATCTGAAACATCAGATCTGGGACTATCAGAGTTCTTGGATCTTGTTTTAGTAATCAAAATTTTACTTTGACACCTATATGTGCACCTGCAAGGAAAAATGTGTGTGTGTGTGTGTGTGTGTGTGTGTTTTCTTATAGGAATTTTCCTTAGTCAACTCCCTATTTTAGTGATTCACACCTCAACGGATAGCCAATGTTGTCAAAAAAAGAATGTGTGTGCTCTTGAATCTTAAGTGCATCTAAGATTATTACGAGCTAAAGTGCATGTAGTAACAAAATATATACCCTAGTATGTTAGAGTAAACCCTATATGAAATTGTGATAAAATTATATTTGAAACAATATAATTGAAGCCAAATTTGAAGCCTTAATGTGTAGATATGAGGATAACAAGAAATCATACCCAACCCAATGGGAGATGCACAAGCCAATCAGTATTTGATGATCTCCTAGTCATCTTCGTGATCCTTTGAAAGCTCCATATTGAGGATGTGGTTGAATGCTTGATGTCGATTTGAAAGTAGACTTGAATCCTCAATGAGAGATCTTCATTTCATAGAATGTATTCAAATTACAACGCTAAACCATCATAATAGCTTCCATTCCTTTGCATTACCAAATTGATTTTTGGATTCTAGTTGCAAATGAAGTGTGATAGCTTTACTTTTATATGCCTTTCAAGCTTTTCGAGGTACAAAACTCGAAGGAGGTTGACTTTGAATTTAGAATATTACTCAAAACTAAAATACTAACCTTCTCATAAAATTTGGGCCCAAGTTAGCATGAAAAGGGCGACTTCAGATGACAGGCTCACAAAATTTATGACCTGCTCCACCCAAGTCACCCTTGTCAAGGCAAAAATGGCTCAAATTTTATTGAGGATTCCAAAAACGTGTGCCAAAATAGGATATGATAAGCGAAAACATTTGAAATAGGCCACATATGATAATAGGGCCTATGTATGCAAATGATGACCAAGTGGATGAAATAATTAAAGGGGCACACCTATAATCAAGGAGCCCTCATTGAGGTTTGTAACATTGGATCAATATAGGACTCATATTTTAAATTTGTTATTAATTAAAAGCATCATGAAGTCTTATAATGCATACTAAGATGAAACACACCAAAATGAGTGCTAATAAGCGTGGAATTGTACACCTTAGCAAGGTGCATACAATTTACGACACTATAAGTAGTTTGCTTCATTTTCAAATTCTTAATGGTTTAGTAACTATAAGTGTTCAAATGTAAAGATCTAGAGCAAAATGTTGATTTCATTGTCTCGATTTGGCCAAAATGTGGAAACCAATATTGTGGATTGACGAAGTAATATTTAATTATCCTAAACAATAAAAATATAAGGATAGTAAGAAATATTAAAAAAAAAATTCCACTTGAAAATTTAATTTATTCGTGAGAAATAAAATGACTTAATTATCCAATCCAACTTGCTAGTTTTAGAAAGGGGAATGACATGTTTTAGCTCATGTTTTCATAATTATCTTTTGATGATTTTATGTATTATTTCTCTTTTTAATTGGGTGCTTGAGATGGGCGTTAGATAGTGATTTTTAATATGTTTGTTATGCTATTGGAAGTGCTCTAGATATCTTATTAGTGATACTCTTGTAAAGGCTTAGACTCGACAAGTGTATTATATTCAACAATTGTTGAATAATTCATTGAGTTGATTTGGAGTGTGGTTTTTTCCTCTTGGAAACCCATTTTCTATGTAAATCATGACTTTTATGGATCTGTTTCCTTATAACTATATGATTTGTTTAATCTTTGGAGACACCTCCTCTTCTAGGTTAGCATATGAAGTGTATTTTGCACCTTTAATTCCTTTCAATTTAAATTCGATGGAGGTTATGTTGAGCAGCATTGCTTGACTTTCTTTAATGTTATTATCCAAGGGTTTTTTACAATGCAATTTAAAATCAAGCATTAATTAAGATTTTATCAAATCATACAATTTTTTAGCAAAAATGGTTTGTACATTTCTCTATGGAAGCAATTTTGGACGTAGCGAAAGAATTTATTTGTGCAAAGGTTCTTGTATGGATTTGTGTCTACAAAGGACTACATGATTTAGAATTGTTTAAATTGTTGGCAAGAAGAATTAGAGAGTTTGTCAAATTTGATTTATAGCTCATTTTTGTAGTCTTTTTGTAAGTTTGAACACTTTTATTTCTAAACCCTTCTTCAACTCCATTCAAGTTGTGTCTTAACATGCACATTCACTTCAATTTGTTTTATGAAGGCTTAATGTACCCTTCAATCTTTTAAATGTAGCCATATGGGGTATAAGGTCTCAAATTGTAAATACTAATCTTCCTCAATTTTGTCCCCAACATTGGGTTAAGCAATTGGTTGAACTAACAATGTGGAGCAACAATATACCCCCTTAGGTGGTTAACAAAGAGTTGGTAAACTAAACATGTTGGAGTCTTTCGTTGCTTATTGGTTCAATACAACATTTGATGCTAAAGCCTTCAAAACATTGTCATGTTCTAAAGGGGGTGGATGACATTGAGAAGACATCAATTTTGGAGGAGTCGGAAGGCTTGGTTGAAAAGGAGATTGAGAATAATTCATTAATCTCTAAGGATATTTTAATTATTTTACATATTGTTAGTTAGAAGACTGAATCAATTGTAGTTTTTTTTATTAAGAGTTATGGCAAGGGTAAAATACTAAGAGGTAAAGTGTTGAAGCAAATGATTCCATGAAAAATGAATCATAGTCAACATGAGACTTTCTTTCCCTTAAGAAAGACTACTACAAAAATCAAACATCGTCAACAAAGGCCCTTCTTTCCCTTAGAAGAGAATGCTTCTAATTACATTACTCGATGCTACATAATCTTTTTTGAATGATTTTATTGATATGGCATTTATATTTATTTTCTAAAACATTTTAGATTGTTCTATTCCTACTTCTAAACAATTCATCAAAGATGGTTATATATATTCTCATGTTTTAATATATTTTTTATTTTTTTCCTAATATATGAAAACATACTCCAATAAAAAATTTCATTTATCAATAAAACATGTTAGCCCTAAATATGATATTTTCTAGTTAAGCCCGTTGGTAATGTTCCCATCCTAAAAAATCTTACCTATATCCTAACACTTTCAATGTCACGTCAAACCATCATTAAATAGTTAGAAAACAAAACTTGGGGAGCCAATAGATTAAAGAGTAAGAAGACTTTTTGTTACATCAAATGGGTAGTTAGAAAACATAAAATTAGTGAGCTAATCGATTAAAGAGTGAGAAGTCTTTATGCTATATCAAAGAGGTAGTTAGAAAACATTAAATTAGTGAGCCAATAGAGTAGAGAGTAGGAAGGCTTTTTGCTTTTTCAATTCTACATCAAATAAGTAGTTATAAAAAGAAAATAAATGAACCAATAAGAGGAACTATATTTCAATCAAGTGATAAGGAGAGATTTTCCAATAAATAATGAACCAATAAAAAGAAATGGCCGAAGCTACTTTTCCTTTCTCTTTTTGGCCTTTCTATAGAGGCCGACTCGCTTCCCTTCTTTTGTGGCCCAATAAAAATTAGATTAAAAACTACATAAATTATAAAACGTTAAAATATAAACCCTAACAGCACATCGATAACTTGCAAATTGGGATCGAACTAGAATATTAAAACGGGCTCCAAGCTTTTGCCGCCCATAAAAATTATTACTAGAAAATTTCCATTCAAGTGAATAAAGATAAAAGAATGTATCAACAAACAGACAAAAACCTGTTGTATTAGCAAGCACCTTACAAATACAAGCCATATTTATAATATAAACATGTGGGCAAAAATGTTTGAAAATGAAATTGGCCGTGCCCTTAAATACTGCCAAAAACTAAAAACCCATTCGATACAGCCGGATAGATTTTATTTTTTGAAAAATGGCCACTTATGCTTCTTATAATTTATAGTTGTACAATACTGAGCTTTACAGCATAAGATAATCTGCTTTAAAGCTAGGAATGAGAATCCTATAAAGAATGTGGCGAATCTGCCACCTCTAATATCTGAAATAGATAAGCTTACATCTATGTACATTTCTGATTTATACTAAGAATCAACCCTAGAATTACACAGTCAAAACCTTGGCTGCTATTCTCTCTTACATTGATAAATAGCATTATCCGTCAATTATAGAATTACAAAGAAGATTTTAGAATATAGATTAGCAAAGAATCATAAAGCTTTATGTGGAATTAGCCTCCCAAATCCCCACTCCCTCAGGGAATTACAACTCCATTTTCATGTGATTAATGTCCAAATGCCCTGAAACAGTGAGAGAATTAATTAGTGATTATTGTTTTCAAAGAATGCAGACAATATATAAATGGTACTGATTTAAGTTATGGTTTAGGTAGACTAACCAGGGAGCCCTTGAGACACAAATGGAGTCTGCCTTCCTTGAACTAAACCAGTACTAAAAACGTTTTGCAGCTCGGTATCCCAAGCAGAAGATGCATGTACCTGTCATTAGATTACAGATCTGTCAGTTACTACTGCAGAGCGAGCAGGGCTGTGATTATCTATTGGGGTTTCTTTATAATGTTACAAGGATATTGGAAATGATAAATTTTATCAAGAAAATTTGTCCTCACCTGGAAATTGGCATCCCCAAACATTTCTGCAGGAACGGCTGCAGTAGTTGCCCTATGGTGCGAAGTTGCATCTGCTGAGCTTACAATTGTGGGTATATCGAATCCAGAGCATACTCCTGCTTGCAATGAAGCCTGTTGCTGCTGCATTGGGTGAAACTGAAGATAGGGTGTCAAATCAGGAGACATTCCTCCCAGGGTAGGAAAGCTTCCACATGGAGCCATCATCTGCACAATATTTACAAAGCAAATCTTCACTTTTAAACACAAAAAATGTACAAAAAGAAATATAAGTTGAATTTGTCCCCAAATCCTATCAGTGATGGGATTATTAATTTATTAGTATTACCTCTTTGGCAAAGAAGTTGTCAATGTTTAAATCCAGCCTGGGATTAACAGCTGCTAGTTTCATTGATAGGAACTGCCATGTTATGTGATACAAGTCAGAATTCAGAAATATATCACATTCTGTGAAAACTATATATGGAAGCTCCATGTAAAATTAATCACTTTATGGTGATGATTATTAGAAGTTCATTTCAGTGTATCAAATTGCACTATTCGGGTTTGAAGGTTTTCAACCTTTCTAAGAATTTTCTGAGTTTTTTTTTAATCCCTAACTAAGAAAGCATTTTTCATTTTCTATTTTGTTGGAGTGCATATTTTATAGGGATTTACAATACCTCTACTTGTCTTTGCAGAGATTGTACGTAGTTAATGATTTCATCAAGCATAACAGCTTTGCCTGTAACCTGACATGAATATAAACCAAGGAAAAAATTACTAAATAACTGAAAATGTCATATATTATTTTATAAGCATTACTAATATACAGACCCTTTGAAAGGGAATACATTGTTAAAAGCTACTTTAGACGAGCATTCCTCCTGTCAAAAAGTTAATTTAAAGCGATAGCTACTGTATTGGATAACAGAAAGGAGCAGAGGAGGGCACACGATAAAGTGTGGAATATAAAGAAAAGTCATACAACTTACTTTATTACAACCAGGCACCAAATCCTGCAAATATTTCATTCTTTCGCTAATCTTTTCTCTTCTGACCTGTACACAAAAACCTTTGAAGTCTTAGAAAAAGCTTACAGATCTCAATCATTATACATATGGGCATATGCATTCACAGCACATATTTTAGGAAAATAAAGCAGTAAACAAAAGTGAAAAGTGGCAGGCATTCTAAAAGTAATAATACTTTTCCAGTTTTGCAGAAATTTCAAGTAAAATATTATCCACTAAGTCGTGACAGGAGTGTAACTCCAACAATTTTCCGAAACGCTGAGGGAAATCATTGTAAATCTGAAAATATGTGTTGTTGCCCTTTGTAAATATGATAAGGAGTAACATTTAGAGGCCTATGAATACACTTGTTTTGAACATGTTTGTTACGAAGGGAGCAAGGTTAGCGAGAAATCCTTACCCTTTCAGCTAAGCTATGGCTGTCGGTAGCCTGACCCCGTCTAGCTCGGACATGAATGTAGTCCAGTTTCTGATTCTCAGAAGCCTTTGAATTTTCCTTTACAGACTTTTGAGTGGAATCTACTGAATTGTCACTGTTACTCTGCTCTGTTTTGCTCTTTCTCAAGTCCTCTTTTTCTTTGGCACCGCTGTCACCAGATTTAGTTTTTTTCTCTTTGGATTCTTCAGAATCTGCTGCCTGGATTGCATTTTGCCAAAAGAATAAAGTAAAATAGTGCACATTAAAGTGTTTCGAGGATAATACCCTAGAATAGCTAGTAAATTCTTAACATAACCAATCCGTAAAAATCCCAGGAAAATTCAAGATAAGCAAATTTATTTACGCAATTTCTTAATTTTGGAAGTGTAGGAACAGATCCAAAGGACTGGAGGTCCAGAATGAAAAATTTCAAAATAAATCAAAATCTTTACATAAGCACTGTATTTTATGAAGATCTTTGTGACAATCGTAGGAAAGGCATAAATTTCGGTCGAGGAACAAATCAAAGCAGGAAACTCTCAGCGTGGAAAGAGACTCTATGTTCATAATATGTTAGGAACTTGCAATAAGAAAGAGATTTTTGATATGGCATTAAGAAATTTCTTCACAATTTGTTAAAGCTCGCAGAAGTTTGTCTGAAGTTATCAAAATCATAAGAAACTTGCAAAATTTTGACTTAAGAAGACAGAAAATGGAAGGAGTTGGATAAGGAAATGCCTGAATCCAGAAGAATCTTCCAGAAAGGCCTAATGGTAGATGCAATTTTTTTCTCATATTTCTTGAAAATAGGCACTTGTCTAAGCTATTGGGGGCAGATCTTGACGAACGCCCAATTATCCTGTCAAATGGTTCCCAAACATTATGAAAATTCTTAAAGAAAAAGGAACCCTTCCATGAAAGACAGAGGTCTCTTCACGAAATCTAACCTTAAAAGTCTTGAACGGTCAAATCCAAGGAAGGAAATTTCACAAACGGCGAAGTTTTGAATGCATTATTGCAAATAACTGGAGAAATCTTCGGTAGGCCTATCCTAAACGCCAAATTTCTTCTAAAATGCTTGCATTTAAACTTTCAAGAGCCAATTTGGGCAAACAAATTTTACAATATCTCGGCGTATCATTTCTCAAAACATATAGAACTGATGGAAGGCACACACTAAAATTGAAGCATTTTTTTTTTCCAAAACCTCAAATAAGAACCATACCTTGATTTCCTGAGCCCTTGTTCTATCGTTTTTCCTCTTTCTCCCCGCATTATCCTTTGAAAATTTGCCGTTTCCTGCTGTCAATTTCTCCGACGGGCTTGATTCTTGAGTAACTAACGTCAATTTATCTGTAGATTTCTCGGGGCTTACCGTCCTGCAAATCATCTTACTGACTTCTGAATCGTTCGAACAAGCCATCTGCTGTTCGTTTGAAATGCTCTCTGAACTGTTAGGCACCGCCTTTTGATAGGTTAACATTTGTCCATTACTTTCAAATGACGAGAATTTCGCTGCACGCTCTACAAACCCGGGGTCCGAATCGAACGGCGCCTTCAAACATGTAGCAGTCACAGCGCTGTTGTTTTCTTCCCCGCTTTTAACCACACTATTTGATAGATTAGACCAGCCATTCTGCAAGCTTAACGGATTTTTCATGCCTAACATCGCCATGTCTCCCCGATTTGCCATCAGTAAATGCACGCTATGTGGTGCGAATTGCTGCCACTCCGGGACGGTGTCAGAAAACATGTCCGAAGACTGAAATGGACCGTTGATTTGCTCAGAGCTTGTCCAATTCAACGCATTAAGCCTGGCGCGTTGCCTGCCCAGTACGCTCGCGTCCATTGGGTTCAAGCTGCCGCTGTTATTATTATTGCTGCCGCCGTGGTTCTGCAACAATGTGTCTTCTGAATGCTGTTGCTGTTGCAGGGCGTAAAGAAAATGCTGGGAAGAAGAAGAAGAAGAAGAACGGAGGCCGTTGGAAAATTGTTCCATGCAAACAAAAGAGTCGTAGCTGAGAGGAGCCAGTTTGGAAGCAAATCCTTCAGTAAGAGCACTTCTCAACCCTTGAAATTTCTGCACCGCTGCAAACAGGGGCGGAAAGTGTAAATAAGCCTTGTGACTAACAACCTCAAATAGAGGAAATAACTCGATTACGCAATAAAACTCTATACTTAGCCTAAAAATGCAAAATAACACCGAAATTTGCAACAAAACACAGATACTTCCAACAATACACAGTAATTTTGGGAAAATGACACTAACATCTCCGAGATGAACCTTAAACTTTGAATCGCTCAAATTTTCAAAATAACACTCAGATTTGCAAAAACTACGAACTCCGTAAAGTGACTCAAAATTTTCACATTGCCTACGAGTATCGCAAGATACCTCAACTTTTTGCAAGTTATACTCAAATTGTCCACATTAACACTCAAATTTGCAACATAATATCAAATGATGCGAAGTAACACTCAACTTTTCCAATCTAACCTTACAATTTGCAACATAACACTCAACAATTTACAGAGAAACGCTGGCGAAATGCGCATCTTTCCGCTTACGTCAAAAGACGTCTAATCGAAACGTTCCGTGGAGAAAGTAACTTCAACGTACAATATTCCCACGGTCTTCAGAAATTATTCCGCTCGCAGCGTTTTCAAAGTTATTCCTCCGTTGCTTTGCAGATTTATCCCGACCTAAAGCCAACATTTCCGCCAAATCGCCGTCGAGAAAGTCTACAGAAACGGTTTGCGCACCTAGAAAAGGCAAATTCTCGCACGCCTAACCCTAAACTCGCTAAATTTTCACTACGCCTTTACGGAATTCAGCAATAGAGCACCATAAATGACAATATCTGGGCTGCAAGCAAAGAATTATGATGACAGGGCCACAAAACGGACTCCACTCCTCACTTCTCAAACCTTATTGTTGAGATCTTAACAACAATTGTACAACTACAACTACAAAACTGAAGAATGTAAATGCATTTCTTTAACAGGGTAATCCCACAGTGACAGGGATAAAGAAAACTAAATTCAAGCCTTAAAACATAAGCACGAACGTCTCACCTTACGAATTTCTACAAATAGCGGTAGAGTACAATCGCTAAATCCAAATTTCCTGCAATCCTTTTCGTGTTGGAGTATTCTTGCTGTTGATGATGGTGTCAGTCTATCTGATATGGAAAAAACAAGAGACAGACAGACAGACATACACACGAACGAAATGAGTGAATAAACAAGCAAAGAAGAGCAAGCAATGAAAGCGGCCCCCTTCTGCCTTTTATAAATCGCGCTCAAATTTCACCTCCTAATAATTCCCATCATGCCAGTGAAAGCTAAAATCCATAACCACAATATGCACGGGGAGGGAACTGGGAAGTGAAAGTTTTGATGGATGTGTGACGGATTTTTTTTCACGCCACGTCACATACAGGGAAATATCTCGTTCGCGGCGTAAGGAGTAATTGGGTCCTATGAAATTTTAGCGTACATTTAGTTATGGGGTTATGGCGGTTAAAATGGTGGACCGTCTCAATGCTTTTTAATCAATGCATTAGAAAAGCCCAACAAACAAATTTAAATAAATAAATAAATAAAATTTACATTGGAGATTTCATTTATATTTGTTTTTCGAAATAATTATCATAATTGAAGAAATTATCTAATGTAATTTTATCTTATTTTCTAATTAATCTTTAACATATTATCGAATGTGGTGACTTCACCAATTTATGATAACATCATACACTATTGTGCAACAAACTTATAGTTAGTACATTAATAGAATGGTAAGAAAAGTGAAATATAAATCATTTTTTATATAAGGAAGAGGATGTTATATTCAATGTTACTTATCTTTAGTTTTTTGGATTTTTAGGATCTTTGTTTGGTTGTTTTTGTATGTGACTTAATTATTTATAGCTACTTGGACATTGTGGGATTTGTTGTGTGGGCAAGGGTCAAAAAGTGGTCTTTTTAATATTCATTCAAAACATACTTACATTATTGCCCCATTACATCTTCACTTTGACAACAAAAAAAATGCACAATTGATCCAATACTTATGCACAAATGCTCCAATAATCGTACACTAATGATACAATAAAGTTGCACATTGATCTAATTACTAACCTTTTTCCCCCAAAAATTGGTGATTATTGGCTCAATAGATGATTTTTTAGTTAGCCAAATCCAATCAACTAATGTAATTGAAACATGGATAGTAGTTGGTGTTCTTCCCATAAGTTTGAATAGATAATGTTGAAATTTTATTGCCTTCTTTTTTCGTAAAACAAATGTTTGGATACATGGTGCCACTCAATTAATATATTGACATTTTTAAAATATATTTTAATAATTATATTGGCATAAAGATATAATGCATTTTATTTTTGTGATAATCTTTTAGATACAGAATGTCTTCTTCCATACAAATTTTATGTCTTTGTGTACTTATCTTTTAATTTTTTGTCATATGTGTTAAAAATAGATATGATGTGATTTTTTTTTTAAATGTGCACATTTAACTTAAAGGAGGAGGTGTAAAAACATACATATCTAACTTAAATGAAGAGAGTGACAGATTACATTCTGCATAACTAACTTAGAGAGTAAGTCAATAGTTTTTTCTGTTTTTTTTTTAAACTAATTTATAGAGAGGGACATTGGAGATATTTTGCATAAGATTTGAACCTAGCATTAATTAGGTGCTTAGAATAACATCTTTGTCAGTAAGTCATTTAGATGTATACATATTTTAGAAGTATTATTTTAAAGAGAACATGTTTTCCAAAGTTTGTAACTAGATTTTTTTTACTAGTGTCCTCCTCTATTAGAAGATTTTAATGTAATTTTGATTGTGGACTTTTGATGTGACTATCTTATTTTCAAAGTATTCATATACTCGTGCAAAGGCTAGTATTAACATGATTTTGTGGATGAAGATCTCTTTATAAAAACATAAACCCTTAGTTCTTAGCTCTTAGCCAAAGGGGTTTTAGTCTAAGACTAGTGCTAATATGACTTTGTGGATGAAGATCACTTTATTAAAAAAGGATGAGCTCTTGATCATGTCCCAAACAAATTTGATGGAACACATATTCCTCAGTGCTTAAAACTTAACAAATCTATATACTAATGAACTACAAAAATATATATATATATATATAGATATTAATTTTTATTTTTCATAATATAAACCATTTAAACTAGAACCATTTAAAATTATAATTTATAAAAATAATCATAATAATTGTAGTTTAACATTCTGAATCACATTTTATAATCCATTCTATAATCTATTATTACACCAGCATCAAAATTACACACTTCAAATTAAACACTAAACTCTATGTATATAAAATAAAATTGCACTACAATATAAATGGCTGGGAGTTTTTAATTATTTATCAACTATAAAAAAGCCAATCTTAATCTGGTGGAACAAACTTATATACCACATGTTTAAATTGCTCCCCGAGAAGTATAGGATCTATAAGCGGAATTATAATATGCAATAAACTTATATTAAACATCGTTTTGAAGTCCCATGTAAATTAAAATAATTATAAACACAACTATATGCGTCTTTTATTTCTTTCAAGTCATTCGAAAATTCCGAAGTCAACAGAAAACATTGACCCCGTTTCGAGACACAGCTGTTCCGTTTTAACAGAATGCTGCTTCGGGGAAAATTAGAAAATCAAAGGCGCGACAAGCGTAACGTGAAATTTACGTCAAATGAAGGGCACGGCAGAACGTTGTCGTAACACGAAAACTGAGGGCGAACTGGCAGACAGAAATTCTCGTCCCGTAACGGAGGAAAAAACTGGAATAAAGAATAGAGAATAGAGACCCCTGCTGAAGGGGTATCTGACTGTTTTAATGTGGGTATGGAAATGGATAAAAATTGTTGGGCAGAGAACCTGGCAGCAGAGGATTGGTGGGACCCATGGCACTATGATGTGACGTGACCCCTCGAGTACCGGTCCCCCGCCTGAACGCGATCGTAGCCGTTAGATGCGCCGGTCCCCACCCACGTGGCCCTCTCCAGTTGGCAAGACATTCTCATCTCTGACACTCTGTCGGCTTACATGCCACCTAGCACACGAGGTCGAGGCCAATGAGAGAAGGGGTTTGGGAATAAACTTGCCACGTGGGATGCCAAGTCAGCAAGGGCGTTAAATGAGCAACAGAGAGAGTGATGCACATCAGCAATCAACTACCCTATTTGACGGGTTGCTGCGAACCTTCGCTTTTCTTTGTCGCCCTGCCAATCGCAGTCTGCATTTAACCTCTGCCAAACCCGAAAATACAAGGCTGCCCACCGGATAAACACCCATGTCCGACTCTCATTTATTCTCTTTTCTCAACGATTGTGATGTGGGAGCTTCTCAGCATCATAGCTTTTGCTAAATTTCTGTGGCAACTTAATTAGGTTTCTAATTACAGTATAAACATAAGTTGGGATATAATCTCAGCTAAGGAGAAATAAAAGTTACAAGAGTTTACATAAAGAGTTAGGGTTTGGTGTGGAGTTAGAGTCATTTTCAAGTGGGAGATTATTTGGTGTGTGATTACTTATCATATTCTTGGTGTCCTTCTCCTCAAATTAAATTGATCTTGTTAGGGAAAAGACCTATTAGCTGTTCAGGCTAACTTCGCGCACCTAGAACTCCTAAATCGTAAGTTGGATTTTATCAATTTTTTTGGTGTATCTCCGTAGGTGAGTGAAATGCTTAAAGCTAAGGTTTCGGCTTTTGGGTATTCACGGATCTCTTTGTAGGGATCGTGGAGCGCAAAGAGGTTCAAAAGTGTCATTTCAAAACGCTCGCCCAATACCTGCTATGTTATTCACCAATAGTCGTTCACTCTAAAATGCCAGTACTTGTGGCCAAATGTCCTAGTAGTCGTTACAAAATGTCCCAATAGTGGTGCAGAAATGGGCCAATTACCAACAAAAAAAGCTAAAAAATAATCGGTTATTAGTACATGTGTGATTGGCTATTGGTACATGTGTTATCATGTTTTGGACTCTTTAATATTAGTAATTGGGGGATCAAAGGGGACGGTTTTTAGACCCCCTAACAGTTATCGGGTCATTTCCCCTACCTGATTTTAATTTTGGTGACCTTATCAGCCATATTTCCCCACCAAATCAAACATGCACTCCCTAGTTAATTGATTTGGGGAAACACCAAGCAACATGATTAGTTGTTACATACCAACAAAGGGGTCTAGTTACTTCCATGTTCCAATAAGCATTGGAACAAGCTAATTAAAAGCCTAGTACACAAAAATCATCTAGGTGGCTTAACCTTGGGCCCGAATTTTCATGGTTAAGTGCATTTGAGTTGGAGTGGTATTGGGATGAGTGACCTCTTGGGAAAGCCCACTGCTTCCCCTTTGTAAGCATCACCTAAATGGAAAGAGCGCTAGGTGTGGCATTCATTTTTGTCAGAAATGGGTTCTTGTGAACTACTACTCATGAAACATGTGTCAATGAATATGACTCGAAAACTACACAATTGAACACTGATGGCAATATCATAAAAATTCATCCCACTTGTATACCCAAATAATTGAGAAAAAAGGGTGCACGAAGTTAGTTATAACCGCTATTGATACCCTTCATCTAGTTTGAAATGTTTCTATCATTGATTAGGTGAACTTTTTTCATCAACTAACTTTTATCATGGAGTGTGATCCAAAACATTAATATTAAACAAATCTTACAGAGTTGGATTTGATAGAGTGAACGTTTTTCTTTGGATTTAATAGAGTGAACTTTTTTCTTAACATTTGTGATTGGGAGATCGTTGATGAAAAAAGTTCAGATGATCAAATTTAGAAACATTTTGAACTAATAAAGATTGGTGAAAGTAGTTTATGGATTCAAATGTCAAAAATTTATTTAGTATCAACATTTAGAATCACGCTCAATGATAGAGGTTGGTTGATAAAAAATAGTTCAAGGTGGGTGCGAGTAGTTTATAGATTCAACTGTGTAAAATCAGTTTATTATCAGCATTTCAGATCACATTTTATGATAAAAACCTATTGATAAAAAACATTCACAAAGTCAAATTTAGAAACAATCAAAGATAGGTTATAGCTGTTGAAATTTGTTTTGTTTTTTTTGTATTTTTTGTGGTAATTTTCTATATAAGCCATTCAATTTCAGAGGAGACAAAGAATTGGAATTAGTCAATTATAGACTAATTAATGAAATTAAATGTACGAGTTAAAACAGGAATACATAAATGCACTGTGGACTGCTACAGTGGTGATAAGATTTTGTACTAAATATAGTGTGAATGATTAAAAAAGTGGAGTTTTTTTTCCTGTGACTTCACCAAACAAGAACAATAATGAAGTCGTCTTAGTCTTCCATTAAAAGGAGAAAAAACTTAGAAGACTGGAAGGAGGCCTGCCGAAGTTGGAGCCACCCTTTGCGGCGTACAGAGATATTCATGACATATCACTGCTTTGCTGGATGGACAAAGACTCCCCCCTTGCATTGAAATCGACAGATCTCTGTAAATTTTGAGTTGTTATCCTCTACACTCGTTTTCCTTTTGAAAAACGTTGTGATTTGGATATTCAAAATCTCATTTGGGAGACTTTTGTTCTCCAAAATTGGAGTACTTTGGCTTTTTTTTCCTTCCTTAATGATTGATGCCCTCCATATGCCAGTAAGATTGTTAGCTAGGACTTCCCCACATGAGGTTGCCAGCCTTAAAAAGGATGGTAATTAGTCTTAGAGTTAATTACTCTTTTCTTTTCTTTTTTTAACATTAAGATATCTTCGCGATCTAGTCTAATATCTAATCTATCTTGCCTTGGTTTCCTATTGTCAAGTTGGGTGAATTGGGGTGAGAGATATCTCTGCGATCTAGTGTAGCGTCCAACCCACCTTGCCTTGCTCTTACTTACTGTCAAGTTGGGGTACATTGGCGCAAGAGACTAACTGGGACAAGAGAGATCACCTGCAAATCATGTGCATTGGGTAAGTCTAGGCCTCATAGTCGAACCCAGAACCAATGAGGAGCAAACCCACGACCCAAGCCAATTGTACTACCTATAGAGGGAATTTGTATTAACTTTTTTTATGTTGGTGTAACTTGATTTTGTCTCTTGGGAGGTAGGTGTACCTTGCATAGGGATGTGTAGCTTACAAAGGTATGTGTACCCTACAAAGGTTCACATGGAGAATTTGAAGTATTGGGTTGTACATGTCAATTATTTATAAAGTAAATTGAAATTGGATTTTTCATAGAAAGCGTGCATAAAGAAGAGTATGGTACACTACTACAACAAATTTGTTGTTTTGCAATTGTTTACAATTTTACTTTTTCCTTTTTACAATGATTGTTGGAAACCACTCCAACACATATTGGAAGTTTAAGGATGTGATCTTATTGTAGTTTTCCTTATTTTCACTACAAACAAATTTTATAGAAATGAAAAAATGTTACTATGTAAACCTTTCTACAATGGTTTTTGGTTAAATCCTAGTGACTAAGGAGAGGTCTTGTCAAATGTCTTTCATTGCTATTGTTAAATTAGTTGGGAACCCAATTGAATAAATGATCTACTAAATATAATGATTTATTTTCTACAAATATAAAAGTTAAAATTCTTTTTCCCAAGCTTTCAACAATTATTCAAGAATGAAGCCAAATTTTCCCCTAACAACATAAAGATTTTAATGTCCATGTGGAAGTTTATGGTGGATCATTGGGACCTTTATTTAGAATTTTTCATGAAAGTTTAAAGAAATATATGGTTGTGCTTATATCTTTTTCAATTATTATTTCACTTTTAGTTTTTCATTTGATAAAATTTGGCTATGTGAAGGATGTATAAAAGGATGTATAAAAGTGACATTTTAGAAAGAGTGTGTTGGAGGACAAAATATGCAAATGTGTGACTCAAAAAAAGTAGTAATTATGAAAGTAGTATTTACAAAAAAAATTGTCAATAAATGTATATGATGTTGAAGTTTGGTTTATACTTTTTTTTTGTAATTTTAATAAGTATTGTTGGCAAAATGGTCAGTGCTCCCCTCGGTATTTGTGACAAGAGACTAATTCTCTATTGTGGATTCTATAAGTATAGTGGTTGTATTGGGCATTGACAGGTCGATCTTTTAGTACAACGACAACCACACTTATCACAAGTGGTATCAGAGCTTAGTCACAGGTTCGAATCCCCTCAGGTAATACTGAGGGGGAGACTTTTTGCAAAATGGTCAACGCTCCTCTCGGGATTCATGACAAGGGACTAACTGTCTCCTGTGGATTTTATAATTATAGTGGTTGTATCAGGCATTGATAAGTCGATCTTTTGGTACAACGGAAAGCACACTTATAACAAGTATATTGTTTAAATTTTTTGGAGATTCAAATGTAAATTTGAAAGCCCTCATGTATAACCCACATAATTTGATCTAAAATAAATATAGCAAGATACATAAGTTTGACTATGCAAAGAATGATGTATAGATTGGTTACATATAAAGCTACTTAAAATGTAATATATACATTCTTTCAAATTTATAGGTCATGTTAAAAATTAAATAAATAAATAAGTTAAACTTTTTTTTAAAGTACATCTTTGAACACTAGACATTCAAATCTATAATATGTTTTAATTTTAGCAAAAAAAAATTGTTAGTCATATTATTGAAGTTGGTTTCAATTTATTGTTCTTGCAAATCCAAGGCTTAGGATCAAATTTCCAAGTTTAAACCCAATGCAATTACACAAGTGGAAAATCTTTTATATGTTATATAAATTACAAACAAATTGAAAAAAAAATGTGGGCATGAAATTTTTTTATAAAGATCTATTTTTTAGCATTAGATATCCATTATTAAATGTTCATATGTTAGTAATAATTATCTATTACTAATGATGTTTAGTTATAACAAGCCTGTGTTTCTTAAAAGTGGGTATATGCATTTTTGCAAATAAGTATTTATTTCTTGTGGTATTTTTCATCTTCATATTTCGTATCCTTAAAGTGGACTCGTCATCTTACACTTATTCACGTTATATTAATGATTAGGAGTAACCAAAATAATTTGCTAAGATTTTTTAGAAGGGTTATATAAATAAGTTAATATTAGTGATAGAAATTTTTAATTCAAAAGTTAACTCTAATTAAAGTTATCTAGTAATTAATTTGATATAAAATATATCGAGAAATAATTATATGAGTATATCCATATAAATGTGTAGAAGAGATATGCAATTATAAGATTGAAGAAAAAATTACTGTGATTTGAATTTATTTTGGACATGTAGATCATTGAGGTTGTCTTTTGAGGTCACCATACTTTCAAAGATAATGGTGGTTACTAAAGATGGTTGGTTTTTGTTGAAGTTGTGAGAGTGCTTCCAAAGTCATGGGTATTTAATGCTAAAATGTGTGCACAACTATAAAAGATAAAATGAAGCTATCAAAATATTGTTGAAGAGCACAAATTATTGTCAAAATCTATGAATTAGTCTTTGGTAGTCATTGACTAGGAAGGAGGTTGTTTGGTTAGTTTTTAACTGTGGGTAGCAATAAGGTGGCAAAATTTTACATGTTATAGATACTTTTTAGTTATAAGTATTAGCATTAGTTTTCAAGATGGGTCATAGATGTATGCATGTGTACATGAGTAGACAATAATGATGATCTTTTATTAAGGTTGTTAGCTTGAATTGGAGATAAGCACTTCAGATTCTAGAGTGGATGATTGGGTATTGGTCTAACTAAAAGATTGGTTGTTACTATTATAAACTTTACTTATCTTCTCATCATCATCGTAGACACTTGAAAATGTCCTCATGAAATCAAGAAAAAAAATTTATTGGTTAAATAGGCATTTATGTTTATTTAATTAATTCATTAGCCTCTTCTACCATTATTTAAAAAAATATGCTTATTTATTTAAATAATTCACTAAGCCTTTCATATTTATTTAATTTGCCCATTTTCCATTTCCTAATTCTCCTATTTATGGAATAAACACCTTTATTGATTTTATAAATTCATTTATCCTTTCTTTTATTTCAACCAATTACTTTCAATCAAATGGATCAACTCTTAAATTTTGAGCTTTCGCCACTTATTGCATGTCTCTTCATTTGGCTCTTATGACCGAATTCAACACATTCCTACCTACCACTCAATCTTAACCACTCATTTCCTATTGCCTCTTAATCTCCTTCACTCCTACCAAAACCCTACCTACACTTCAATCATGTTCACTCTCCTTGAACCTCTTAATTCTAGCCCTTGATTTTCATGAGGTTACTATAAAAAGATCATTTCTCCTCACATTTCAAAGCCTATTGAGATTATTAAGCATTTGCATACTTTAGCCCTTGGATAACTTGCACATGTGTGCTCTTTCATACTAGCATCTTGGAGATTTCATAGTTGTCCTATCATCATCATATTACCATATCCACACTACACCCACTATCATTTTCTTATCAATCAACCATCTTCATTCTCTCATAGCCTCTTGTGCTTTGTGCCACAAAACTGAGAGCACCCATATTCCACCCATACAAGATCTTGGAAGATAGGAGGACAATGGAAATAGCAGTTCATGAAGGAATTTTGTTTTGTGTTTTTTGTGAAGAAGTGTTTCATTGATATGATGATTGAATACATTATGATTTTCTTTCTTGTGGTTGGGTTAGAATAGGTTTCACATAATTTTTGTATTGTTCATGTCAATCATCATCAATCATAATGGTAGAGGTGCATAGAACAAGATCAAAAACTTTATTAGAGGTTCATTTGGAAAGTGAAACCACCCTTAGTTTCTATGTAAGAGTAAAACATCAAGATTACAAAATGAAGTAAAATATAAGGAGTTTTCTAGAGATAGGTAGTGATATTGGTTGCAATACTTATCGAGAAAGGCTAATTTTTTGCTATTATTTTCATATATTGCACCATGTAGTGAATGAGATACCATTGGTGTTTTGTAATGTCTCATTCAAAAGACGAAGACAAGATCTGACAAAATAAAGTTATAATTTTTTAAAAGAACAAAAATACTTAAGATATGACAACAACATGCCACACTTGAACTACAACTTGCACACAAGTGTCACATGATACATAAAAAATAAAAATGTAACACTAACTTAATCTACCCCACCATTACATAAGCAAGGTGCCACTAGTAGAAGACTTACAATCCTATGAGAAATCAACTACAAAGGGACTACGAGAGGAAGGATGACACCTCTACGATGATCAAGCTCTAATCAATGATTGTGTTCTCTCACAAAACCACATCAAGAATGTGATGAGGGAAACATCAACCTCCAATCAACACCAAGACATACTTCACAACACTCACAAAAAACTCTTAAGATCAACAACAATGAAGGATTTATAAGAACCAACATTGCTCAACTAGACAATGACATAGTCATTTTTTTAGTAAAGTAGTATGAAGAGGGTATTGTCACTTCTAGTCCACTCAAGAAGACCAAAGATGATCCTCAATCATAAATTCCATCCTAGACAAGATACTTCCTAACTGAGAGGTCTTCCTCTCTCTTGACCTTATAAGCTTCAATGTTTCACCTTATCTCTTCATGTAACAAAAAAACTTCATAACTGAACATCCAAGGATGATGGCTAATCCTCTTCAAATATCATGGAAAAGACTTAGGGGGTCAATTATTTAACATATCACTTACCTTATTCAATGGTTTTCACCAAGGTTAGACTTAAAGTATGATGATTACCTTGTGAAAGGAGCATGTTGAGGATCAAAGATCGGGAGTTTGACATATGATTTAATATCCCAAAAATTTTATTTGTTAAGGCTTAAAGTCACTCATTGAAGATCGATGAGCCTAATCAAGTTTTCAGAAATTAGGCTTCTAGAGTACCCCTTTCTTATTGAGTATGCAAACAAAAGAAAAAATCTAAAGTTTGAAACCCACTAGACTTAGTATTTTGTTAGGATTAACAAGGCAGAAATAACAATTACATGCAGAAATATAACATATATCAGAGGATAATAAACCAAACCAGGAGAGAACACAAGACACAAAGATTTAACGTGGTTCACCTAAACCCTGGGCTATGTCCACCAAACAACAAAGTCCAATATTATTCTTATCCAGTGATTACAATTAGATCACAATGTGCAGATCCCTTACAACTCAATACCGCCATAAAATATACAACATAATAATGAAACCCTAACCCTAAGCCAATTTATACAAAATTTATGCCGCTTTAGGGTTAGAACATGTCGGTCAAGAAATTGGCCGAAAATAAGACTCAAACAGGTAAATCACTTGAAAGGTAAATCACTTTCCTGATCAGTCACCATAATATAACAATCTCCCACTTGGGGAATGATCAGGCTCCACATAAACCAATGATTCTCCCACTTGGAGACTGATCTTGTAGCTAAACCACTACCCTGTGAAGCTCCCACTGGATCCAACCTTCCTGGACTCTGTTATTCTATTAGTCTATTCAATCTAGAAGACCAAACGAAACTAAACAAGAATCCAACTTCTCCCTTGTTACAACCTTTGTAAACATATCCGCTAGATTATCATCTGTATGAATCTTTTCCAGCTTTAACTGCCCATCATCCAAAACTGATCGAATGAAATGATACCACAACTGTATGTGATTTGTCGTTTAATGCAAAGAAAAATTCTTCACAAGATGAATGACACTCTGACTGTCTGAATACAGATAGTTATCCACCTGTGGATGTCCCAATTCTTCCATGAAGAATTGAAGCCATATCATCTCCTTGGTTGCCTCGGTAGCAGTAACATACTCTACCTCTGTAGTGGATAAAGCATTCACCTTTTGTAACCAAGAAATCCAACTCACTGATGTCCCACCAACAGGAAATACATAACATGTAGTACTCCGCCTGGTATCTATATCTCCTACCAAATCTGAGTCAGCATAACCATGAATAGTAGTAGTAGAGCCCCCAAAGTGTAAACACTTATTAGATGTACCTCTCAAATATCTGAGAATCCATTTGATTGCATTCCAATGCTCAATCCCAGGGTGAATCATATACCTGCTAACGACTCCCATTGCATGTGCAATGTCTGGCCTAGTACAGACCATAGCATACATTAAGCTCCCTACAGTTGAAGCATAAGGTATCTTGGCCATTTTAGCCTCTTCTTCTGGTGTCTTTGGACACATGTCCTTAGTCAATTTCAAATGACCAGGCAAAGGTGTAGTGACAGCTTTGGCATCCTTCATGGAGAATCTTTGCAACACCTTTTCAACATAATCAGCCTGAGATAGAGTTAATTTTTTGTTCTTCCTATCTCTGCAAATTTTCATGCCAAGGATTTGTTTTGCTGCCCCCAAATCCTTCATAGCAAAAGATTTTG
>MU225145.1:1642979-1660037 GCA_018584345.1 Thuja plicata | reverse complement strand
TTTGCTAACTGTTGTTTCAACCCCTTAATATGATCCATGTTAGACCCAGCTACAAGCATATCATCAACATATAAACATAAAATAATGTAGTTGTCCTCATTTAACCTCTTGAAATAAACACAATGGTTAGAATTACATTGAGTGTATCCATTCTCATCCATAAAAGTATCAAACTTAATATACCATTATCGAGGTGCTTGCTTCAAGTTATATAAACTTTTCTACAATTTGCACACTAAACTCTCCTTACCCTTGACCTCAAATCCCTGTGGATGTACCATATATAATTCTTCATTCAAATCACCATGAAGAAAATCTATTTTAACATCAAGCTGCTCTAAATGCAAATCTTCAGTAGCCACAATACTTAAAATAGTGTGAATAGAAGTCATTTTAACAACTGGAGAAAATATCTCATCAAAATCAATACCATGTTTCTGTGCAAATCCTTTTATGACTAATCTAGCTTTAAATCTTTTCTTACCTCCATCTTCTTCTTTCAACCTATAAACCCATTTATTCTGCAAAGCCCGTTTACCTATAGGTAACTTACATAAATCCCAAGTCTAAGTTTTCAGCAAGGAGTCCATTTCATCTGTCATTGTAGACTCCCACTGAAGCTTTGTATCCACCTGCATAGCTTCATTATAACAATCAGGTTCACTAGCATCAGTTAATAAAATAGAATACAAAGAAGGGGAAAATCTATCTGGAGGTCTACTTAGCCTTGTTGACCGTCTAACATTCACTGGGGTATGTGGTATTTGTTGTTGTTGTTTTTGCAGAGCATAAGAAATTACTGGAACATTATCTTTTGGAGTATCATCAAACTCTACATAATCAGTGTCTTTCTTCTCATGTTGTCGCAACAGATCTTTGTACAACACTTTCTCATTGAATATGACATCCCTGCTTCTTACAATTTTACGATTCTCAAAATCAAAAATTCTATAGCCAAATTCATCAATGCCATATCCAACAAATACACATTTCTTTGATTTTGCTTTCAGCTTGGTTCTATTTTCAAAATCTATATGTTCAAATGCTTCACAACCGAAGGCTCTGAGAAAAGAATAACTTGCCTTCTTACCAGTCCATGCTTCCTCTGGAATACCACAACCCAAAGGAGTAGAGGGACCTTTGTTGATTAAATAAACAATATTATTTATAGCCTCTGCCCACATGTTTAAGGAGAGCCCAACATGCAATCTCATAGTCCTTGCCCACTCCATTATTGTCATGTTCATGCGTTCAGCCACTCCATTTTCTTCTAGAGTTCTTGGAATCATTTTCTGCCTATGGATACCATTAGAGGAACAATAGCCTTCAAATTATTTTCTGCAATACTCACCACCGTTATCAGATCTGAGAAATTTTAATCTTTTACCAGTCTCATTTTAAACCAAGCTTTTCTATTTCTTAAAAGTTTCAAACACATAAGATTTCTGCCTAAGGAAATAAATCCATACTTTCCTAGTTGCATCATCAATGAAAGTAACATAATATAGAGAGCCACCAAGGGAAGATACATGAGTTGGCCCCCATACATCTGTATGCACAAGCTCTAATTTATCATCCTTCTTTTCCTTCCCACCCTTCAAGAAACTAACTCTCTTTTGTTTCCCATACACACAACTTTCACAAAAATCTAAATTTACACATTTCAGACCTGGTAAAACTTTCTTTGAGTGAAGTAATTTCATACCTTTCTCACTCATGTTCACAAGTATGTTGTTCCATAGTGTTGTTTCTGTATCCACAGCAATTGTTTCATGTTCAACCTGCACAACTGCAGCAACTACTCCTGAACATTCATTTTTCTCTATAACAATTAAAGTATAAGGAACATTATTGCCTGTACAAAGATATAAGGTGCCTACTTTCACACCTTTTGCTACTACTAAGGAATCTTTTGAGAGCTTCCAATTTTTATCATTAAAAGTAACTGTGCAACCCTCATCACCTAGTTGCCATGCTGAAATTAAATTTCTACTCAGCCTTGGAACATGTCTTACCTCTTGTAGTAGCCAATGATTCCCATTCTGCAACTTAATCTTAAGTCTTCCCTTCCCAACAATTTGACAAGGTTCATTATCTCCCAAATAAACTAGCCCAAAATCACCTTGGACATAATCAATAAAATAACTCATATGGGGTGTAGCATGAAAAGAAGCCCCTGAATCTAGAACCCATGAATCATCAGCATTTTCAAGGGAAAGGACCAAAACATCATCGTCAGATTTATTACTTACCACGTTTGCCTCCTTATTGCCTTCTTTTTTGTCTCCTTCTTTATTTTTCTAAGACCAACAATCTTTCTTCTTATTACCTAGTTTTCCACAGTACTAGCAGTCACTAGGTCCTCTTGATTGAGACCTCTTTCCCTTTGACTTCCCTCATGATTTCCCATGATTTCCATATTTGTTTCCTCTATCTCTTGTTCTGCCTCTACTTTTTGCATTTAACACGCTACTTGATGTAGATACACCTAAGCTTTTCCTACGAATTTCCTCACTCAGAATAACACCAATAACATCGTCAAATTTTAGGGTGTTCGTATTAGAAACAGAGTTGCTAACAACCATTATCAAGCTATTCCAGCTTTCTGGCAAAGAACACAAAATCAAGAGAGCCCTAATTTCTTCATCAAAATTAATATTCACAGAGGATAATTGACTAGTAACTGTATTAAACTCATTTAAATGATCAGCCACTGACCCACCTTCTACCATCTTCATATTAAATAAGGCGCTTCATAAGAAATACCTTATTCGAAGCGAAAGGCTTTTCATACAACTTTGCTAGGGATTCCATCAGCTCTTCAGTTGTCGTTGATTTTGTAATATTAAATAGCATCGATTGAGCTAGGCATAAGAGAATGTTGCCCAGTGCCTTTCTATCTAGAATTTTCCAGTCCTCCTGAGACATAGCTGGATCTTTCTTGGACACTCCTCCCAAAGGTCACCATAAATCCTTCTGATAGAGATAGTCCTCCATCTGCATTTTCCATAACTGAAAGTTCTGTCCATTAAACTTGTCAACCTTCAGTCTACCCTCGTCTGCCATGACTCCCACTTGACCGTGAGACTCCCACTCAATTGTGAGACCTTCCTATAGAGGATAACTAAAAAAAATCATAGCTCTGATACCACTTGTTAGGATTAACAAGGTAGAAATAACAATTACATGTAGAAATATAACATATATCAGAGGATAATAAACCAAACCAGAAGAGAACACAAGACACAAAGATTTAATGTGGTTCACCCAAACCCTGGGCTACATCCACCAAATAGCAAAGTCCAATATTATTCTTATCCAGTGATTACAATCAGATCACAATGCACAGATCCCTTACAGCTCAATACCGTCGTAAAACATACAACATAATAATGAAACCCTAACCCTAAGCCAATTTGTACAAAATTTATGCCGCTTTAGGGTTAGAACATGTCGGTCAAGAAATTGGCCGAAAATAAGACTCAAAAAGGTAAATCACTTGAAAGGTAAATCACTTTCCTGATCAATCACCATAATATAACATATTTCACTATGTAACTTATTGGGAGATGGGTTTCAAGATTTCAACTTACCTCATTAAAAAATGAGTTAAAATTTATAAGGTTAAAGCTTGAGGCTTAAGGTACGATAAAATTAAAGTGAAGAGGATCTTAAGGCACACTTTGAGGGTCATGTATTGATGAGAATATTTTTCTCATACCAAGAAGATGCTTAATTGTTAAGGCAATAGATTGATATCTAAATCCCAATAACCTTAGAAAATTCAATACCTTGAAGGGAATCTCTAGTGGTGAGGGCTCAATAATAATCCTTACCCCTTCAAAAAAGTTAGAGAAGCCTTTAAGGTGAAGGCTTGACAAGGGAGGTCCAAAACACTGGAAAAGTTTGCAATCTTAAACAACTCTACAAGGTTTAGAGATAAGATCTAACTCTTGCTAGAGGGAAAGTTCATTTTAAGCCTCAAATCAAAATACTACATTCATTTTATACTCAAATTGAAAAGTGCCCAATTTAATTTTACCATACAACACATAGACATAAAAGCATATAAATGATATAATTGTGATTCACTTCAATTCCAAGACATGTAACAATATACCCATATCACTATTTTTTGCATTAATATCTACAATCCATCTCATTAAGAGAGGTCTAATTATTAATAAGACAATTCCCACATTTAGGACTCAAATTTCCTTCCAAATTACAATTACATTTAATGCTAAAATAATCAAACATAAATGAGATAGTAATAAGGTACTACCATCTTCAATCTTCAATCTTCATCCATGATCCTTCACCCCCAACAGTGGTTTCCACACCAAAAACCTCATGGAACCAAAAGATCCACTCCCACTATGTTAGGATATGGCTACACTGACCACAAGCATAATCACACCAAACGCATAGGTAGAGGGCTTACACATATGTCATACACAAAGTATACAAACTCATACACATCATGCAAAGTAAATACCAATAATATCAAAGGATAAGCACAAGATTTTTCATCAGGCATGAATACCAATGTCACAAAATTAAACACTCACTTTGGACACATTTACGAATGGAAGAAAAGAATTAGATAACCACATTGGGCACAATCACTAATAGAGAAAAAATTCTAAAAGAACTCAAGAATATGAGACTAGATCCTAGAGGGAGTAGGAAGTGTTTTCACAAAGATTAAAGATACGTCTCACGTAGAACCAAGTTGTCAGATGTATCATACAAACAAGGAGACACACTCATACAAGATCTATGCTCCACAAGCAGTCGGGTCATCCACAGACATCCTTAGTCTATACAAGCACTCAAAACTAATGTGAATAAGGTTTTGGAAAGGCATGATAGTAGGAATCCATTACCTAAATTAAATAATTACCCATATTTCATTAATGATCACTTATTACCATGACTTCCCAACATGTTATCCTAGCAACCCATCTATGCTTTAGCCTTCATTAAAATCCATTCTCATGCTACTCTCTAACACCTAATCCTAGGTTATCGCATTTGCCAAAGAATTGAATGTGACATGCAAAATAATGCACAAAATCGTAACATAATTTTTCTCTTGAAAATTATAAAAAATTGCACAAAATCACTTTCATGTAAAAAAATTACTTGGTAAGGGAATATAATTGAATTTTCTATAAATAAAAAATTTATAAAAAAAAACTATCATTTTGATCAAATTCAAATCCTAATAGGGAAGTCATGTGCTTTGTAAAGGGTGAGCATGACATCCAAAACACAAAAGAGCCAAATAACTGGAGAAGGGAAGAAAAATGCCTCCAATTTGAATGCATACAAAATGCATGAAAACTTGCAGTTTACCAATATATATGAGGCAAGGTCCCACACATGCAAAGATGATCCAATTCCATTTGCATTTGCTCCCACAATTCCATTTTTAATTTGTTTTTCCAAAAATATAAATAATGAAAACGAATAGTCTTTTATTTCCCTTTTGAATCATTTTCTCTATTTTCTAATTTTTCTAATTTCTTTATTTATAATTTCATAAATTTTCAATTAATAAAATAAATGTTTAGCATTCACTCATGTTTACACATTTTAAATGCAAATACGATATTTCTAAGTAATATGTTTGCAATATTTTAAATACAAATACGACATTTGTAATTACCTTGCAACCCCTTTGTGCTTCAACTTCATTGGAATCCACTCTCATACAACTCTCTAACACCTAATCCTAGGTTTATCACATGTGCTAAAAAATTGAATGTGACATATAAAACAATGCACAAAATTATAACAGAATTTTTTTCTCAAAAAATGTAAAATGTAATTTAAAAAAATCCTTACAAAAATCTATGGGGGAAATCACTTTTCCCCATTCCAAAATATTCAAAATCACTTTCAAGATTTTTCCAAAAAACAAATTACCTGCAAAAACCATAAATTTTGTGAAAACTCCATTAGGAAGAGTTCAAAATTTCTCTTTTTTGAAAAATATAAAAAATAAAAAAAAAAGAAAGAAAGAAAAACCACTCTTTTGATTCAAATATGCACAACACCTAATACAAGTGATAATATTTTAAATCTATTTTAAAAAGAAAGAGCCAAATAAACAGAGAAGGGAAGAAAAATACCTCCAATGCATGCAAAAGATCTGAAAACTTGCAATTTACCAATCTAAAGGAAGCGAGATCCCATACATGCAATGATAATCCAATTCCTATCCCATATGATTCCATTTGCATTTGCTCCCACAATTTCATATTTTAATTTTCCTTGGAGGAGGGTTTTAGATAGAATTTTTCAAAACAAAAAGAAGAAATTAATAATGAAATTAATAGTCTTATATTTCTCTTTTGAACCCTTTTCTCTATTTCTAATTGTTGTAGTTCCCTATTTACAAATTCTTAAATTATCAATTGATAATAAACATTTAATAATCACTCCTTTTCATACCCGTATTTTAAATACAAATATGACACTCTTAATTAACATGTTTGCAATGTTTTATCAAACATGATAAATTAAATATAAACAAGCATTCCCAACCCATTGATTTTTTCAAAAATTATACAATATAAATTTATTTTTATTTCATCTAATTGTATTTCACCTAAGTATTTTTTTTTCCAAGATACATAACACATTTAAAAATATCCATAACAAATATCTAATATAAATTTAAGCAGTAGAGTGTTCCCATGCAAAATAAAGATTGTCGGAAAAGAAAAATTTAGAATCTTTTCCTATTTTTGCGGAGCAGCTAGTTTTTAGCAAATAAAAATAAGCGGTGGGAAAAAAAGGGGGGGCTAGAAATAAGCATCAACTTCTTATTGAAAAAAGTGACACATGTCTTCACCAAATTTTTCTCATCTCCTTTTTATTTGCCTACAATTTTGTTTTCAGAAAAAGGAAAGGAAAGGAAAGGATCTTTTATAGTCCACAATACCGGCCATATGTTTTTTGGTCTACATATGGTGACAGCAATATGGGACTACCCCGTACTCCTTGCGGGAGGCACCTAACTATGCTACAAACGAGATGTACATACCCTACCCCCTAGTGGGATTTGAACTTGTGACCTCTGTTTGATTTAAAAATACTATTTAAAATATTGCTTAAAATTAAGTAGCAAACATTACCATCCATGGGGCCACTAGCTCCACAAATTATGCCACAAAAAGTTGAGCAGCAACTACTAGCAAAAATAAGCTAAGCAGCAACATGGGGACATGCTATAATACTAAAACTTACAATTTAATTCCATAAAATATAGTTTCTAAATTATTTTATGATTTTTTTAAAAATTGAACCAAAATATTAAATTAGACATTTATGGGTATCCATAACATAAATTGACTCCAAATTCAACATTGATTTGTTTTCAAATTAAAATAGGTCAACGTGACACATACCATACTCACCATGAGTATGATTGTGGGATACAAAAGGGTGGGCCAATGTGACATCTTCAATATAACCATCACTAGGGAATAGCTTAGACTTGTGGAGCAATGTGGAGAAATAACCTTGTGTCTAAACAACTCAACACAAATGTCAAGGGTACTTGCTCAATGTATATATAGTTGAAGAACAATATATCACCTGATAGGTTAAACCAACACAAAACATAAAAATAAGTATCCAAACATCCATAAATATAAAATGACTCAAATTAAAAATTTGATACACTATATAGCTAAATGCATCAAAATGATAACTTTTTGTAGACACCTAAATTTGATTAACATATTTAATTAGATTTAGTGCCTTTCTATAACATTATTGATTAAATAATTATATTATTTAATTAATCTATGTTATCCCCTAGCTTAATCAATTTAATTGATTAGCTATAGTCCAATTAATTATCAAATGACAACCCATAGTCTAATAATTAATTAAATCCCTCTTCCTCTATTAGATTGAATAAATATACTTATTTATTTAACTTAATTCATAAATCCCCTTTATCCCACTTGTGAATTAAATATTCCATTTAATTTAATTTGAGCACATGACTCCTAACTTTAACCCCTAAACTAACCATGCTCAATTACCTAACCTATAGTTCCAACTCAACCCAACCCATTCACACATACTAATCCTTCCTCATCAGTTAATTGACTCCAATTAACTATTTAATCCCTTCACTCATTCTCTCTCCTCCCATCACTTCCTCCTAATCCTCCCACTTGTCCTCTAAACCTAAGCCTAATCACTCCATAAGTATGTGCACAATCCTAATCCAAGGATTAAGAACTCAACCCCAATCCCAAAGTCAACTCTCATATCACATCACTCAAATACCCATCCATACCTCATAAAGTCTTCCTTAAATTCTCTTACATCCCTCTTACACACTCCATCCATCTCTTACATCTTTGTCCCCTCTCACATCTCCCAAAATGGTCACATTCCCCCATTCTTCCAAACCTCTCTCCTTGTGAAACTTGTCACAATGAGAGCCATTCGAGAAAGCACAATCCATGTGCTCTCCCTCAAATGAATCTCAACCCTTCCTCAAGTTTGCATCTTGGCCATCCATTTCATCCTCTCTTTGCCTATAAATTGAAGACTCCTTTCCTTCATTTTCATCGACCTTTTATGCATTGTTACCATGTCGATTTGAAGAACAAAATCCATCATAATAGCCTTATAATGCCAAATTTCTCACTCATCTATTGAAGCTTGAGCACCATCCTTTGAGCACACATCCAATCTTGGACAAATCCAAACATCAATGAGGCTTCGTGGCTTAAGAAGGTTTGCATATTCTTAGGCCCTTGTGATATTTTTAGTCTTCTTTCGTCTTATCATAAATGTTGTAGTGTTTTAGTTGTTTGAATGCTTGATTAGTTTTAAGTATTCCTTTAACCATTATTTCCTTGCATACACTTTTATTTATAGCTTGAATATTAATAAAATAATTATAACTAAAGCATTATAATAGACCAAACATATAGACCTCACATAGGCATTCAAAATGAAAACACCAATGTTTTGAGGAACCACGTCACAAACATACAAGTGTTCCAAACACACAAAACAAAGTAAGGACATAAGTCACAAAGAAAATGGCGAGGTTGAACCAACATTAGCTAATCACAACAAAAAAACACAAGCACAAAGATGACCTATGCATCCTTTAATACATAGTCAAAAACCATTGTTGAGATTCGCACCTCAAGGTTGCAAACAGAAGGGGCACTACATTCTTCCCCAGTTTAATTAGGCTTACTTCTAAAATCTTTCATAATGCAAGGATAGGGTATACCTAGGAATTGATCCTTCAAACACAACATAGATTGCAATACCAACCCTCTAGAATCTCACCAAGTATAGGCCCCAAACTCAGACAACAACATCTTAAACCAATTCTTAAACTCAGAGAACATCATCTTCTAAGACAATGCTAGGGACACCTCAAACTAACAAGGGAAACTCAGAAAACCACTGAGAAACTCAATTGAAAACCCATCAAGAGGTGGATATGCATAGTATAATATAATACATACAATAATATGAGCCAATAAACTAGGAGACATGATCATAAGACCATAAAAACCAAGATCAAGATGAGAAAAGTAGGTACATTGATAGGCTAAATTACACCTGAACATCTACTAGAAATAAAATTAAACACCATGCAAACTCAATTTTTTCTCCACTCAATCATGAATTTATAATATAGATAATTACAATCACTCTCATGTAGAGATTCAAACACATCATTTTATACCATCCTAAAATTGCATCACTATGTAATTTGCCATTTAGTCTGGCCCCATTTTAGCATGTATGGGCTCTTGCATTGATTTCTAGTACTCCAACCCCAATTATTATTTTCATTATGGTAGCCCTTATTAAATTTGGACCTCAGGCCAAATCTCTTTAATTTTTTGGGGTAATAAGTCAACTTGGTTAGCCTATTCTTAAGAATAGGTTGACCAAGTCAAGCTATTTCCTGATGTTTCCTCCAAAATTTGAACTAGAAGCTTGTCTCATCGATTGACTACGAAATTCAATCTCTTGTCAACCCTCTTCAAATTTTGCACTCCAAAATTATCATGAGGGGTATATAAGCAACCTACATCTCCTCACTTGAAGATCATATCATAAGCATTCAAGCTCTCCTACAGTTTCACCCACAACATTCTAAGGAAAATTTCAAGCATTCAAGGAATTCTCAAAGAAATATTCTCCATTGTAGCAAGTTTCTCTCCCATAATGACCAAATAGAGGATATTGCAATCAATTAAGAAGATCATCTCCATCCATTCAAGCATTCATTCCATCCTCATTCATATCAAGCATTGTGGAAAATTATAACATTCACTATGCAAGGCATGTCTTTCATGATTTCCTTTAAGTTTTTATGCGGAGTGAAGCTATTGCAACAAAATTTATGATCACATTTAAAGAAGTATTTGTGTTTCCAAGGTATAAGATGTTAGAGCATGCATATTAGTTTCTTTAGGCACACTTGCATATGTTGATTTAATTAATTATTCGCATGCTAGAGAATATTCTCATCCATACTATTATGCATAATTAAAGAACATGTTTACACATTCATTCTCTAGCTTAAGCTCACTTAATGAGTCTAAATTTAGCTCAATCTAATTTAGTTAGGCTCTAGTTTGCACATTATGCACGTCATGCACTTCTATTTTTCATATCTTAGCTTTAGTTTGCTAATTTTAGTTTGAGTTAGCTTTTATATTTTTAGATCTATTGCTTTCTATAAAAGCAATTGATCCGTTCATTTTAATCCATCTTGCAATTATGTAATCTTGCAAATTGTAATCCTTTTTCTTTAGAGGAATATAGAAATTATTTTCTTTATACTCTTTCTTGTGGAAGGTGTTTTCGTTTGTTGTTTGATCCTAGTTTCTTGTGTTGCAAACTTCAACATGGTATGAGAGCGTGGATTCAACAAACCCCTTCTCAAGATTTGAGTGTTTCTTTTCTCAAGAGCATTGTAGGGTCTCCAAGTTTTCCTTTTTGTGTAAATTTAGACTTGGATATATCTTCCTTTTTTGGGGAGCTTCATGGACCTCATGGTTGTGTTCACAACATGCCAAAACCCTAAGTTCAACTGTTGTTTCATCAAAATATGAACAGTTGAAATTTGTAGGTCTTTATGGCTAGAGGGCATGCAAAATGAGGTAAAATCCAGGGGTTAGAAAAAAATATGGACATCATGGAGTGAAACAGAGGTCACCATTGCACTTGGAAGGGCCCATAACCCCCCAAATTGATATAAGATTTATTAAAATCGGAGACAGTAAAATTTTTGAGATTTTTTTAAGTTGCACACTTTATGAGGTGGGTTTGTACAAACACTGACATTAGCACTAACAAAAAATAAATCAACATTCTGCTTTAAAAAAATCATGTGCAGGAAGCTATAATATTTTTTAAGGTTTAATAAACAAAAAAGTTTTAAAAAGTTTTTTTGGAACTTATTTTTAATTCAAATTTGTTGAAAAGTATGCAAAAGTACAGACATTTAGACTCAACAAGTATGCAAGCCCATATTCTTCTGATGTCACCTCCAAATTTGGTGCTCTACTAAATTTAGCTTAGAGGCCTCTATTTTTAGTTTTTGAATTCAAAAAAAGCAGCAGTTGTTTTTTTGGCCATAACTTTGTCATAAGAGCTCAAAATTGGGCAAACAAGATATCGTTGGAAAGCTTATTATGGTGGAAATCTAAATCTGGTGGTGGTTTGATCAGACTGTGTAACATGTTTTTGCACCAAGCCTCTAAATTCAAGGTTCTTTTTTACACTTCTAGGGCCATAACTTGAGCAAACAGACTCCATTTTTTGACTCCCACACATTGTTGGAAAGATCTTAGAGTCCTCTACTCAGATATTTGGTCTCCTTTTTCATAGTTTTGATTAGGTATACATTGTTCTCAGAATTATTTATTTTTATATTTGTTGACTATCTGATTGTAGGAGGGTTTGTTTATCTTATGGTTGGGGTTTCTCTTACAAATATTCAGTATGACAAATTTCACTCTATCTCTTTATCCTTATTCTCAGTCTGGTGAGTCTTCATCCAAGACAAAGCAGAAGAAGTCAGGTTACCCTTACAATTTTTTTGGCAAGGTAGGACATGAATTTAATAGGTGTTGGACAAGACTATATGCTTTAGAGGAGGCCATGAAGCAGTATCATATTTCATCTCCTCAATATTCTTTATCATAGCCAGACAAAGATCATGCTCTTTTTGAATGGGCCTTGCCTTCATATTCTTCTTAGTGACACAGAGTTTTAGTGGACCTGTCAAGCCTCACCTTTGTCAGAATTATGGGGGTTTTCTATTGTTTATGCTAATACTTTCTTGGTTCCATAGTTGATCAGTTCTTTAGAATATTGGCACCTATATTTTCAACCAACACTTTATTCTTGCATGGTTGAGTAGTGTCATTTGGGTCACTCATACAAATTCATGTGTCATCTGCATCTTCAACTCACAATTTTTTTTTTCCTTTTTTTACTATCTGCTCCTTGATCGAGTAGTGTCGTTGGGGGCACTCATGTAGATTGTTGTCTTCTATATCTTCGGCTGATAGATGCTTTACCTTTTTTTCCATCTGATCATTGTTTTCTCGTAGTATCATTAGGTGAAATCATGTAGATTTTTGTTTTCTGTATCTTTGGCGGATAGATGTTTTGTCTTTGTTTGACATCTGCTCATTGTTCAAGTTGTGTTGTTGGGGGCACTCATACAGATTGATCTTGATCATCATCTTAGTTTCAAAAGAGGTTCTTCATTCAATACTATGACAATTGTCATTCGACAGGTGTCCACACTTTTATTGTGTCCCAGAGGAAGTTCTTCAACACTTCATGTAGTTGCATCTCTCAATTTTGGAAGGGGTTTTTTCCCATGTGGTTTTCTCCCTTTTCTCCACTTTGAGAGATTTTCATTGTACATGGGTACCTAATCAGGTCTTTATTGTCGGGACTCATTCATGCATTTCATGCATAGAGTTGTTTGTCTCCCTAAGTTTCACTTAAGACCTGGGGGGTGTTAGAGAATGCATATTAGTTTCTTTAGACACACTTGCATATGTTTCTTTAATTAATTATGCACATGTTAGAGAATATTCTTATGCAGTATTAAAGCACATGTTTGAACATTCATGCTCTATCTTAAGTTCACTTAGTGAGTCTAAATTTAGCTTAGTCTAATTTAGTTATGCTCTAGTTTGCACATTGTACATGTCATGCACTTATAGTTTGCATATCTTAGCTTTAGTTTGAGAACTTAGCTTTTCAATTTTTAGATCTGTTGCTTTCTATTAAAGAAATTGATCTCTTCATTGTAATTCATCCTACAATTTTTTAATCTTGCAAATTGTAATCCTTTTTCTTTTAATGAATATAACAGTTATTTTATTACTACCCTTGCTTATGGAAGGTGCTTTTGTTTATTGTTTGATCCTAGTTTTTTTTGTTGCAAACTTCAACATAAGACACTTCATGTTTTTGTAGATGAGGAAAAGAGATGATCTATCTTTTCATATCTTTCCAACATCCAACAATGGAATACTTGCTAAACACACACACATGCAAGAAAAAATATCTAATCTTGATAGAAATAAGGCAACACACAACTAAGAGAGGGGGCTGAATCAATTGTGTCCAATCACTTCAAACTTTAAGTAGCTTTAACTTTAAACCACATAGATCCACAATACATCAAGAACACATAACACCAAGAATTTTTGCGTGGAAAACCATGTTAGGGGAAAAACCCCGGTGGGGATGAGACCCACAAGATGATGTACTTTGTTAAAATAACTATACCCTATTAGGAGTATTACAATGGTAATGCACATGCATTCAAGTACACTGCCTAGAGCTCACTTCTCAAAGACAATAAGGGCTACAACCCTTAGGCAAGCTCATTGCCTTACATCAATCTCACAGACTATAATCCACAATGGAAAACAATCCACAAATCATGAACTGGATAATAACATCTTCAACATGCCAGGTTAAGTTCCATTGAAGTACATATATAATGAATCAAATCTCTGCCTCAATTGCAAATTCCACTCATACCTCTTTGCAAATTCATCATTACTGTTAGAATAACTGAGAAGGGGGGTGAAACAGTTGGTTCTCAATTATCCTAAAGTCCTAAATTATCCCAGATGTATATAAAAACAATTTCAAACATATAATTCAACTCGGTGAAATGTATACTGTAATTTCAAACTTTAGTCATATACTGAGTAGCAGTAAATCAATACTGTGATTACCGATCAATGCAGATAAAGTAATGTGTAAATAAAAATAACAATCATACACATTGACACATAGATTTTTAACATGGAAACCCTTCTAAGGGAAAAACCACCTGGGACCGGTAACCCAAAATATTTCACTTTTCTTAAGTGAGCTCGGTTAAGAGCCAACCCTGTTAAAGGTTACAATGTACACTATTAAATGCGACCTATTAGAGGATTTGAAACTAATAGTTCTCTCTTGACCAATCATTCACTATGGGGTCAACAAGAAAACACTCAATATTCATTAGAATGTCATAATAAAGACTTTCACGTCCTACTCAATTAAGAGATTTATCTGTAACAATGGTTAAACTGATACACTAATGATCTGATTCAAATACAACTATGTTTGCAAATTTTTAGATCTATGCTAAGTACATAATACCTCTGATCAATTTTTTACTTCATTTCATCTGATTCTTGATACTATGTTATGCTTGGTTCTATCTTTAACTAGTTTGATCAGTCATGCATAAACTTTGCATGTGTGCGCATCAGATGTTAATTCATAATGAATCTCTTGTCTCTTATATAGACATCATAGCTCATTTAATTTCCATCCTTTAGATTTTGTCAGTTAATCTCCATCGTTGGTTTTTCTTCTTAAACCTTCCTTGACAGTTGTGTTAAAAACACGTTTCAATCTTCGTCGTCCCATCTTCCTTGAATTTTCATAACCATTTGATCATCATAACAAACCTTATCATTTACCTTGGAATCATCAATTGCTAGCTCATCATTCTAGTTGGCCTTGGTTTGATTAAATTTCTTGGTCAATACCATGATGTGTCGACGATCCCTAGCTCGGTTATCACTGTGCTCGGTATACATTGTATTTACTCAGTGTTCACTGTTACTCGGTGTATACAGAAATCTTTAATTACCAACCACATAAACTTTGTTTTTTTCCAGATCTTCAATCCATAATAGATGTTTGTTACCATAATGATACTCAAATAAGCCGACATCAATGACAATACATTAACTGATTAATGTCTTTCTGTAACACCCCAAAATTGGCATCTTACAAATCTAACCAATTTTGTTGCATTTATCAATCTTCTGAATCATCAAAGTCCTATTGTATTAGGAAATTTTGAGTTTCGACGGACTCTACTTGAATTAAATGTCAAATGCAGAAAATCCTAAATCTGCATTAATCACATACTATATTTAATTCCTAAATATCAATTACAACTGGCTAAATAAACCCTATGATCGAATTAATTTAATTACAAAGTCCTAGCACTTTAATTAAATTAAATTCACCCTTTTAGCTAAAATACATAAAAAGGAATTAAATAGTATTTGATTATTAAATAAATATCCTCATTTCAATAATTAAATTTAATTATTCAAATAATTGAGAAAGTACATTTATGAGGTCATATTTCATTTATTTAATCAAATAATCTCTCCAAAATCCTCACTTCTATATTCAGAAATGGAAACTTTGAGTTGACTGAGATTCAAAAGTGCAACAAATCAGTTAACTGCTTCATTCACTCAAAAAGATAACAGTTCATTGTTTCTCTCAAAGGAAACTTGCTAATCTGAACTGGATTTCAAGGTGTTAACTGTTTCTCTCAAAGGAAACTTGTCATTCTAACAGGACTCTCATCCTATAAAAGAACTCTCTTGTTCTCATTAAAAAAAAAGGAGAATTCATTATTAAGCATCGAATTGCTGCTGCATTTTCACCAGTTTTATGCATTCAAGCTTTTATTGTTCTTAGCTTTCACATTTTTAGACTAATATCATTATTAGATTAATCATGTCTAGTTTAGCTTCTTTCAAGCATTCTTAGATTAATCTCATTTCTAGATTAATATTGCATACTTATTTCTAGCTTAATATCAATCTCATTTCTTAGCTTAATCTCATATTTACTTCTAGGTTAATCTTGCAATCTTTCATTCTTAGATTAATCTTGAACTTGCATTTCTAAATTAAATCCTCCATTCTTAGACCAGTCTAGGTTGTTGGATTCTCAGATTCTGAGAGCTATTCAAAAACCCCGTCTGGATAGGAGGCAACAGGTCGACTCATCCAAGCATGCAGGATGAATAACTCCATATTCATTCTTGTGTGTGACTGATGAACAATGACTATGTTGAAGTGTATGGCTAAATTAGAGGCCCATATTTAGCGTATACATTTCTGGCGCCCATCGTGGGGCTAGAAAATCAATTTCTAGCCTCATATTATACATTTGTTGTCAAATCTATTTTTTGTTAAATTATACATTCACTTCAAAACAAATCCGACTCCACCACCGCGTCTGAGTCATCATTTCAGTGTGAAATGACTATAAACACGCCTATCTTTGCCCAAAAATCAAATCTGTGGCAAAAACAAATTTCTTGAATAGGCCGTACAACCTTCTGCACGTGGATTGAGGCAACTTCTATCTACGCTCAGATCGAGATAGATTACAGAGTTTGTTTGAAATTAAAACTTTTTTGTAAGGTCTTACCTTAATCATATCTCTACTATGCAATTTGATCAGACTCTTGAAACAAATCTAAGCACGATTTCCAAACTGAAACACATAGCCACAACACTTGTTTTATTGTAATGGTTTCAAGTTTGTTTAAAAACCTTTACAACTTCTGTGACGGCATGAATGTGGAACTAAAGTCCCGACTTCCCACAGCCTACGCCATTCTTCCCTTCCACCCTCCATCTCTACACACCCAACATCCAACCCCTCCTCTACGCTTCCTACCACCGCGCA
>MU225145.1:1611015-1642781 GCA_018584345.1 Thuja plicata | reverse complement strand
CCATTCTCCCTTCCACACCTACCTTCCGCACGACCCACAACACCACCCACCCGAGCTACCTACTTCCCAACCCCTACACCCGCTAATTCCTCCCACCCCGCGCTCGCTTCCACCTTCCCACCCTAGCCATCGCTTCCCTAACATCCACCGCCCATCTCCCAACTCCTTCCAAACCCTGCGCAAGATCTCTTCTATGATGCTTCCCTTCCCTCCTTTGTTGCGCCACCCTCTGCAATGCCTCCCACTCCATCAATAATCCACTACTCTCCCCTCCACGCAACCACCCACACTTCTCCCCAAACCCGCAACCGTCCTTGCTTACCACTCCCTCCTCCCATCTCATCACCCTACTACCACCCTCCTCCTGCTCTCCTCCCATGCTCACAAACCCTTTCCCTCCCTCTGCAACCACCTTCCACCACACCCCACACAGCTACCAAAACCCTCCCTCTGGGACCACCTTCCACTAGCCCCGTCGCTCAGCCCTGTTGTCTCCTCTGTCACCCACTGTTAAATGCCGCTAGTCAACCTCCTACTCTGTCAAGCGACCCCACCGTTCAGCCCAACCTCCGCCCGAACACCACCCATCCCCCACCTCTACTTGCCTGGAGAGACATTAAACTTGACGTGTATTCAACTGTCAAAAATAGTGATATTGGCTTTTTTGTGACATGCATAAAACTGTCAATTTTAATCGCAGAGTATGATGAAGTCGTCACATATTTGAATTTTCTTGCCCCTCACCATATGTTCTTTTGAATTTGTGGCTTATTTTCAAATCATCATAACTTGCTCGTATTAAGTCCTTTTTTGGAGCATTCTTTTTATTTGAGGTAGAATTTTATAGAGATCATTATGGTGGGATTAGTTTTTGATTTTGCTTGCTAGATTTATCAAAAATCACTATTTTTTATGACTGTACCTGCATAATCATTTGTTTTGAAGCTTTTAGAGCCTTGTTTGGGCTCATACGGTACCTTTGTTTTCTAATTTTTTGGATTTTATAACGCTGACGAGTTTTGGGCTTTGTTATTCTCTGGCTTATCTTGTTGATTACAACCTAACAGTGGTTTGCAAGATGTTAAAAAAGAAGACTAAAACACAGACTACTAATGAATCATCTTGCAAGTTGCCTTGATCGATAGAACGCTAAACATTGTGCTTGCATATTGTTTTTGTTTTTTTAAAATAGGAACACACATGCAAGACTTTTTAAAATGAACTTCTATCTGGTATTTTAGGGATGGAAATAATGTCAGGAAACTATGCTCTCGCCCTTTTGGGATGATCATAAATCTAGAAACATTATTGTCATTTTCTTATGTGTCTGAAGTGTCTTCTAGTTTTTTAATCCCAAGGAATTTCATAGACGTATCCTCTCCCCTCGCCTTCGTGGATCTTGGGTGAAAGAGAAATCCATACAAATCCTTTAGTGTGGCTACCTCCTAAGAGCTTTAATAGAGCTGGTGAGAGTGGATTTCCCAACCAGTAATAGGCTAAAGCCAAGCCCTTCCAAACCGGTATATGAAAAATGTCATTGTGATTGATCTCATAGTGAACAGGTGTTGATTGTGTCATACCTGGAAGATCTCCCTTAGTACCCTTGTAGTGCGTTAAAACCTACATAATGTAACTTTTTTAGGCTAGGAGGCCTCTATGATGGAGCTAATCTACCGCAAGTATAACCACCTGAACGGATGCCTTGACTAAAAAACTTTGTGCTAGTAACCAAAATCCCTCTATCTGCTGGTGTGGAAGGTCAGAGACCGACTAAGAAATCCCACACTTTCATGGCTCTTAGTAGAGACAACAGTCCCTTGGGAAGTCGTTACCCTTGGGATTTGAATCTTGGTGTGCATGAGAAGTGAGTGCACTATAAGGAGGAGCATGTTCCTCCAAGCTTCTAAGTTGTTCGCTATGAGTAGGTGTGGTTGAAATTTGGTTCAAGTGGGAATTTAGCAGATATTTCCCTGGCTTACATAGGATTGTGGTGTGTCTATTTTTTTTTTACAACAAACAGTCTCTATGATGTGTCTTGCGTGAGTGAAACATCAAAACATCAAAATCTCAAATGATTCAAAATATGCACTTTTAGGT
Organism: Thuja plicata; assembly: GCA_018584345.1. Taxonomy (NCBI): domain Eukaryota; kingdom Viridiplantae; phylum Streptophyta; class Pinopsida; order Cupressales; family Cupressaceae; genus Thuja; species Thuja plicata. The sequence goes on along the minus strand of MU225145.1, from coordinate 1,640,684 downwards.
GTTAAGCTGTCAAACTCTTGTCCAAGTTTCTGCATCTACTATCAAAACGTTGAGAATCTATCAACTTGTTGTCCAATTTTGTATTCTATTGTGAAGGTTTTGTCCAAATTTTCACAAATCTACATTCTCATCAACATCACTACTCGTCTGTCTTTGAATACAATCTGTTGACAGTTTGACTCACTTGTTGTCTTGAAATCTAACTTTGTTGTGCTAGTCCAAGTGACCCATTATTTATTTCAATCTTATCATCTTTGTCTATGTTATCCTTATTTTGAGTTGCGAAAGCAGGTTTGTCAACCTTGACTCAAGATTAGATTCGTTGCTATCTCTCTCTCAGTTGGACATTATCTCCTTTTTTTTTGGTCTTGGACTTAATCGACACTTTAGATATCGCTCCAACACCTGTCAGCCAATCAACTGATTCATCATACCTCCTCTTCAATCTTCTAAGCAAGCGCATCAAGACAAACTTACAATGTGTACAAGCAAATGGGCTAAACTTCATGGTCCTGACAATGTGAACGAAGAGATTCTTATGGAAACTTTATTCAAACAGCTTGAATCTTTGAAATCTGAACTTCAGGAATTAAACAAGAAGGAAAAGGATACTTCATCCGATGAATCCTCATTAAGATCAACCATCCTTTGCTATTTGATCATGATTCTCACATCTCCACACTTCCTTCCAACATGGATAAATCTTGGTATGACAATCTCATCTGTGATCTAGAATAGTTTTATGACAATCCCATCTTTGATCAAGAATAGTTTTATGACCATCCTATCTTTGATCAAGAGAATGTAGAGGAAACTATCATAGAATCAGATGAAAGTCTTTTCTATCCACAAAAGAAAGATATTGCAAGTCAAGAAGTGTATATTTATCCTTTAGAGAGAATCTTTACTCCTTTGGGACAATCTTATCAATCAACATTGGAGGAACTTCTTGAGCATAATCTCATCACATTGCCTCTAGCCACATCACATGGACGGAGATTATTGAGTACCTATTATGCATATCATCGAAGCAATAAGCATAAAAATTCATCTTGCATGGAGTTGAAACATAAAATCCAAGATCTCATAGATTATGGCATAATCAAAGTGGAAAATCCTAATGATTCATCTAGTGAAGATAATAATCTCAAGCATGATCGATATCAGGAATCCATGTCTAGCAATGGCTCCCATATTACATCTACTTCTTCCACCATTCCTCCATCTCCTAAAGCTTCATCATCTCTATCAAGCACTGAGTCTAATAATGACTATGTCTACTCTGAAGGACTACCTCTAAAAGAGATCCAAGCTACTCAGGATACCGATGCAAGCCTTTCTCAGGATTCAAAGATCATAGACCTAAAGCTTCCATGTGCTTCAATGCTTATCATGCCTATTCCAAAGGATTCTCTATCAGCATGTCAAGAATCCTTCATGCAATTCAACACTCCTACCGCGTCCTTAGAAGTGGCTCCATGTCAAGGAGATAATCCAAAGTGTGAAGAAACAAATATCAGTAATGATCAAGATCAAGACACCATCCATCCTTATCCAATGGTTGACCAAAGTCGCATATCTCAAGAGTCGCATGATGATAACCATATCATTTCCATCATCTCTAACGCGCCTATTGAAAATCAAGAGAAAGGTACCCTTTTTACACCATCTAAATATCCTTGTCAAGATCAGAGCATCCCATCATCTCCTTGTCATGCTCTTCCATATCCAGAAACAATAATTCCTCTAAATTCCTTGTAGAACAATAAATCCCCTCAAGCTTCAGTTATTCCTATCAAAGATGCTCATGCTTCTATTGATATAAAGATGAATTCAAAAGAGAAGAGCCTTGGTCATGCAGCTCACTCTAAAGAGGTTGAAATCCCTTCCACACCTTATATCCCTCCATTCAAACGTAAGAATCATCCTTCACTATCCTCCAAATCCATCCTTGGTCCTTATATTCCAAAGTTGACACCATCAAACCTTCCATCCATATTGGGTCCTTATGTCCCTCCATCCACCATGCCTATCAATACTAGCTTATCATCCAATTATCCTATCCCTTATCAAGATCAACAAAGACATGCATTCTTGAACTCTCCTTATCAACCAATCCATATGAACCAGTCATATCAGCCCTATTCATCCACAATTCCTTAGTCTTTTGGAAGCAATTTGGATGTACAATGAAAAAATCAGAAACACAAGAATCCACTTAAATATGAAGATCACTATGTCCAGTCTAATCGACATGTGACTACAAAGAGACCACAAAGGTCCACTAAGAAAAGAATAAAATCAACGAAAATATAGGTTCTTAAATCCATCATGGAAGAATTACGTTCTCCATCATCCAAAAGAAAAGGAAAATCAAAATCTATGTGGATTCCCAAGTCTCTCTTAAAAGACTTGCACAAAAAGGAAAAATCAGAGTTGGCATCCAAGCTTCCAAAGTCTTCCACTACATCTCCATCTAAGAATCTCCCATCTTCTAACTCTATTTTGGGTCCTCATGTCCCAAAATCTATTACCTTGAATACTTCACTACCTTCTTCATCCATCTTGGGTCCTCGTGTACCAAGATCAATAGCAGCTCATACATCAAAGTCTCAAGCTATTCCATCCATTTTTCCTCCATCTATCCACTACCCTTCAAGGTGTGTGTCGATTTTGATCTTATCCCCATTTCCATCTACCTCTATACAAACCCTTCAATAGCCTATCTAATATCCTGCACCTACCAACTACCCATCCATCTCACATCCTTCCATTCCTCTTATCCAATCCCTCGCATAAATCCTTGGCTACCATCTTCCTTATCCTTCATATGATTTTTTCCTACCATCATCCTATGAGCATCTTTGAGCATACTTTCAACGGCCTTGGCCCATTATCAAATATCCTTCAAAGGAGCACTATTTAAAGAGCAAGAAGCTAAATTTCCTCCATAAAATCAAAAGTATAAAAAAAGAAAAAAATGCCTTGGTGAAAACCTGGTAAGCAGGCACCTTGGTAGCAAAAGTAAAGATAAATAAATCTGTCCTATGGTGAAAACCACTTCTTGTGGCACCTTGGACAAGTACCATGATGAAAACTTGGCAAACAGGCATCATGCGTAATTCCTCCTACTTGCACTCTTCACTTGGGGGCAAGTTCCTTCCATGTCATCCTATCCGCCATATCTTACATCTAGCTAGCACATGAGCATCCATGTTCTTCATGTGATATTGACAAGGCTGAGCCTATCCATCAACACTATGAATCTTGACATGCATTATCGTTTCCATTCGGGTATTTACTTTCTCTCATCCATCTACCCTATCATGATCTTTCTTATCCCAAGCCTATCCTTCCTATCTATGAGCATTCCTACAATAATCTAAACATGCACTTATACCTCCATCATCCTTTATCCTAATTACGCTATCATAGCTATATCCTATCCTACCCAATTGACCCCTTGGTCTTGATCTAAATGAAGAACAAAAAAATGCAAAATTGTTTCTCAAAAGTCTCTTGACATGTCCATTCTTTTGCACCACATGCTTTCATGAAATTTGGTCATCATCCTATATGCTATCTAGCACCGCTCCATGAGCCTACATTGCTATATTCTTTTTTCCCTAGCTTGGGTAATCTTGAGGCGACTGTCCTTGAGGGTCGCATTCACCCTCTTCATCCATCATTGTCTATTCATCTCATCCATCAAATTTCTAATCCATCTGCAATGTCCTACACCTTGCTAGACATTGGGGGCAAAAATATGTGATCTTGCTTGAGATCGAGTAATCTCTAAAAAATCTAAAAAACTGTAAAAAGTCCTGAAAAAATTATCATCTTGGTGAAAACCTAGCAATAGACACTTTGATGCATCAACCAAAAAAAATCTCTATTGACTATCTTTCAATGAACAGGTATCATGGCAATCTAACCTTGACTCCTAAAGATTGAGCCTCATTCTGGGGACGGTCTTTTGAAAGGTGATAATCTATTAGGTATCTGGGAAATCTAACCTAGATTCCTAGGAGTCAACATGCTCTCAATCACCTTTGAGACACCAACTTACATGGATTGAAATTGGTCATACTCTAGGGGGCACTGTCTTATTACTTTTCATGTCATTCACCAGTGGTTCTCACTATGTCTGCCTACTGATGCCTAGCTATTTTTGACATCTCTCTACTTGAGAACCTCTCTCGCGTTAGTCACCAATGGTTCTCACTGCATCTATCTACTATAGTTGTACTGATGATATTTTCCCACAAACAACGTGTATCTACATTTTGACATCAATCTATTGAAGTTGGAGGGGTAGTCCATGCATCATCTTGGCATTTCTTTGCTTTAGCTTGTACATAGCTTTCAGTCACATTTGTGACACTTTGGGTCCTCTAAGAACCCTCCTGACTTGACACTGATCCAGAGTCATAAGCCTGGGGGAAATCAAAACAATTTTGTCCTCGTAGTATGAGTCAAGTCAGTCATTGTTGTTTTCTACTAGGGGCATAGGTCCCCAATCATATCACATCATTGTTAGGTATCTGAGCAATCTAACTCAGATACCTGAGGATTGAGCTTCATTCTGGAGATGGTTCTAAAAATCTCATTGTTAGGTATCTGAGAAATCTAACTCAGATCCTTGAGGATCAAGCTTCGTTCTGGAGATGGTTCTCAAAATCTCACTAGGGGCATAGGTCCCCAAATTTGATCACATCTCTGGCTTACACTAGAGTCAGTAATCTTGTCATTTCTAAAGGACAACTCACTACTGATACAAACAAGTGTTTCTCAACACCGCAATCAATAGTGTTTCTTAACACTCTCTTTGAATGCATCTGTGTTTCTCAACACAAATTGGATATCACAAACGTAAACAACATCTGTCGATAGCAATCAAACACAAAGCACTCACAAGCACAATGGTGTTTTTCAACACCCCTATACATAAACACATCCAAAAAATTTGAAATTGGCTGATGTATGCTAAACTTCTCTGTATATGTTGCATGTTCTCATTGATTTTGTTAATCTTTTCTTTGTCTACTGCTTGTTGGTGTGGTCTCGATAATCCAACAACATCAAATAAATAGGGTGTATGTGATAAGAGCTTGTGCATTAAGGTGGAAAAGCCTCACATCCCTTGATCCTATTCATTTGTACACCAAGGTGAGGTCGAAACTATCTCCTTGACTGTTATCTCTCTGCTTGTTTACTGGTATATTCTTACTATATCAAACTGGAAACAATGTTCAGGTGATCTCAGCTTTTGTGCCCCGATGGTTACGTTAGTTTCCCATATCTTATCCGATGAAAGTCATATTCATAATTCTTATGGTTGCAGTGGCACCAGTAAGGATTGTATCAATTCTGATGTTCCAAAAATTCTCTATGATGATAACTATCCAATGGGTCCAACAACCACGTCCTAGGGATTGCATCTAGCATAGAATTGCATTTTCATTCTAGACTTGCATCATGACAGTGTTTCGATGATCACTTCATTGTGTTCTCCTGGATTTGTACGATGAGGGGTTGTTCTTCAGCATTTTGGCTTCATCTAGACTGCCCAAGTGTTTGATCCTTGCTCTCACTCTTCAAAAGTGGCCAAATCGACCGCTCTGAATCCATTTTTGGGATCGAAATCAAATTCTGACACTTCTATATAGCTCAAAATTGCACTTAATATTTTTACGTGATCAGATGCTTGTGAAGTTGACTTTCTGACATCGATTTCTTGTCAAAATCATATCCAATCAACATTTTCTAAAATCATCAACAACTTTCCTCAAAAGTCAACTCTGGTCAACTATAGCCAACCCTGGTCAAACTTGGTCAACCAGACCCCGCAATTGCTCAAAATTGCTTCTGAATCTTCTGGATTCTTCCTTAATCTGTTCTAAGTTCTTCTTGACCTTCGATTCAGCTTCTATCTTCAATTTATCGCTTTCAATCACCATTATGGTGTGTCATCTTTCCATTTCACTCCCGAGGGGGTAGGATGATTACATCATTGAATCACTTTCAATCTATCTTAATAAATCTGATCTGATTTCAATCTATTAGGTGTCTAGATGATCTATCCTAGATTCCTGAGGATCAAGCTTTGTTCTAGAGATGATTCTCGAAATCTCATCTATTAGGTGTCTGGGCAATCTAACCTGGATTCCTGAGAGTCAAGCTTCATTTTGAAGATGGTTCTTGAAATCTCACTGCCAGGTATTGGGGCAATCTAACCCTGACTCCTAAAGATTGAGCCTCATTCTGGGGATAGTATTTTGAAAAGTGATAATCTATTAGGTATCGGGGCAATCTAACCCAGATTCCTAAGAATCAAGCTTCATTTTGGAGATGACCCTCAAAAACTTGATTTAATCAGCGTCTCAACAATCTAACCTAGACTTCGGAGAGTTAAGCTCTATTCTAGAGATGACTCTGAAACCTTCATCAATAGATCTTTACATCATCAATTCTCGAAATCAATTTCAAATTATTCTTTTGTGCTTCAAACATCAGACTATCCTTTGAATCAATGCGTTGCTCGCACATCAATTCAAAGAGGGGCAAAATGTAACACCCCAAAATTGGCATCTTGCAACGCTAACCAATTTTGTTGCATTTATCAATCTTTTGAATCATCAAATTCCTATTGTACTAGGCAATTCTAAGTTTCGATTGACTCTACTTGACTTAAGTGTCAAATGCAGAAAATCCTAAATCTGCATTAATCACATACTATATTTAATTCCTAAATATCAATTACAATTGGCTAAATAAACCCTATGATCGAATTAATTTAATTACAAAGTCCTAGCACTTTAATTAAATTAAATTCACCCTTTTAGCAAAACTACATAAAAAGGAATTAAATAATATTTGATTATTAAATAAATATCCTCATTTCAATAATTGAATTTAATTATTCAAATAATTGAGAAAGTACATTTATGAGGTCATATTTCATTTATTTAATCAAATAATCTCTCCAAAATCCTCATTTCAGTTTAGAAATGGAAACTTTGAGTTGACTAAGATTCAAAAGTGCAACAAATCAGTTAACTGCTTTATTCACTCAAAAATACAACAATTCACTATTTCTCTCAAAGGAAACTTGCTAATCTAAACTAGATTTCGAGGTGTTAACTGTTTCTCTCAAAGGAAACTTGCCATTCTAACTGAACTCTCATCCTATAAAAGAACTCTCTTGTTCTCATTAAAAAAAAAAGGAGAATTCATTGTTGAAGCATCGAATCACTGCTGTATTTTCACTAGTTTTATGCATTCAAGCTTTTATTGTTCTTAGCTTTCACATTTCTAGATTAATGTCATTATTAGATTAATCATGTCTAGCTTAGATTCTTCCAAGAATTCTTAGATTTATCTCATTTCTAGATTAATATTGCATACTTATTTCTAGCTTAATAGTAATCTCATTTCTTAGCTTAATCTCATATTTACTTCTAGATTAATCTTGCAATCTTTCATTCTTAGATTAATCTTGCACTTACATTTCTAGATTAAATCCTCTATTCTTAGACCAGTCTAGGTTGTTGGATTCTCAGATTCTGAGAGCTATTCAAAAAAATTGTCTGGATAGGAGGCAACAAGTCGAATCATCCAGGCATGTAGGATGAATAACTCCATATTCATTCTTGTGTGTGACTGATGAACAATGACTATGTTGAAGTGTATGGCTAAGTTAGAGGCCCATATTTAGCATATACACTATCATCATATCTGTAACTCGGTTGACTATCAAAAAAATGACTTCAAACATACAATCAATTGTAGGTAATCTATTACATCTCACTCACTCCTTCATAATTATTATTACATCTCTTTATATAGTTCATTAACCTTGAAAGAATAAACAAGGTCAGCTTCACCCTTAACGCTTAATTACAAAATATTTAATCAAATATAATGAAATCGTCAAAGTGATCCAATGTGTATCAACAAAGACATAGAAATGATCCAAAACTTTAGCCTTGAACATGCTACAACTCCAATAATTATGCCTCAATCCTTCGCAACACACTACGCTATCATGTTGGCCAAGAACATGAAGAACATTAACTCACCAAATGAAAATAACCAATCGTGATCACACTAATCAATGTGATCTAGAAGCATGAATAGAACATGATCTAGAAACCTTAGTAAGCACCATGAAATTCCACAGTAACATCCACAACAACTCTATCTTAGAATTCATCACCTTCTCTGAACTAACCACAAAGAACACTAACACTAACCTTTGTCAATCAAGAAAAATATCTTGTGAATCTCTAAATCATGAGCCAATAAATTTGAGGACACACATTTATGTCTCAAACATGCCATAGGGTCCACATACAAAAATATAGTAATATTGAACCATACCAAACCAAATACTGTCACATTGTCTCCATAGAACATCTCAGAATACCTATACTAACTCGGGAAACCAACAACTCACTGAAATCAACATGTGAAATTTTGTAAGTTGACATGAATAAATTATAGACATACATGAATCGAATCATACATTCATAGAATATAATCTTCAATACAATATCCATACCAAGCCAATCATCTCACTAAACATCACAGGAACACTGTCTCAAATAGTAGGAATATATTGACATCAATGAAAAAACATTAATGTTAGCACATATATGCATGATATTCCAACAATCTCCCCCTTTGTAATTGATGGAAACATATGATTTGAAAAACAATCAATGCACAAAAATAACAATCTCCCTCTGAGATCAACAATATTACCAACAATATCCATCTCTCATACATTATCTTTCAGAGTCTCTCTGACAATCTATCCCCCTTAGCTGAATCTCTTTCCAACACTATTTTTCACATGACTATCTCTCCCCCTTTTACATCAATGAAAAATGCACATATATGCACTTTAATCAAAGATGCCAAAAATCTAAACAAGCATCTCTCCCCAAAATCTGAACAACTGACTCATCAAGTTGACTACTCCCCCTGAGTAGTAGACAAGAAAACATCAATCTAGATTAAAGATATCTCTGTAAGAAACCTATGACCAAGCTTTGATACCACTTATGTAAAATTGAGGGGGAGATTGTTGGAAAAAATAGTCAGTGCTCCCCTTAGGATTCATGAAAATGTACTAACCACCTCCTATAGATTCTATAATTCTAGTGATTATCGTTGCACCAAAAGATTGACCTATTAATGAACGATACAACCACTAGACTTATAGAATCCACAAGAGGCGGTTAGTACCTTGTCATGAATCCTGAGGGGAGCGCTGACCATTTTTCCAACAACCTTATATAAATGCAAGGTTGAGACACCATTTTCTAACTTGAAGCATGTGTCTGAAAAGGAGAGAAAAATAAAAAAGCTAAGATATGCAAACTGTTAAGTTTTTAGGATAGCTGCAAATGTAATAACACTCTATGTTGTATGTGTTTTCCAAATGCAACAATCTCTCTTTCATTTATATTGGGAATGAGGATATGAGAGACATGTCCCTTCATGGGACATGTCTATTCATTATTATTTATAAGAAAGGACATACCTCTTCCAACTAATTATAATTTAATCAATCTTATAATGTTTCATCAATCAATTATTAATTAAGAATAATAATATAATAATTTAATATTAAATATTAAATGTCATATGATTAATGATATAACATATATATTATATTATTATTAATCAACATATATTATATGTATTCTAATGATCATACGACTGAAGATACAAACATTAACACAAACTAAAAGTGCATGATATTCAAATTAGAGTTGAGAAAATAAAATTGAGCCTAACTAGATTGAACTAAACTAAATTAGACTCAACTAAGTGAAATTAAGCTACACATGCATGTGAAAATATGTGCTCAATTATGTATGTGAATATTCTTTGAGTGCATGCACAATTATTTTATGAAATAATACTAAATGTGCCTAATGCAACAAAACTAGGTATCAAGCAACATAAATACATGCTCTAAAAACCACAGGGGATTCACTTAGTGAACCTAGGTTATAGCACACGTGTTCATGGCATAATAAATGATCCCCCTATTTTGAAAAAATGTTGCCCTATACTCCTTTCTTGTCACCGCCTCCCAATACACAACCCAAATTAAAAACCCCCTATTTTTGGCCAGATATTATATGTATCATTTTTTTTTCTTTAGCATTTTCATACCTCTTTATATTTCTATCTATATTCAAATCATGTTATCGATTCAAATCATTGTTATCAATTCAAATCATTTAAACCCTGTTGGAACCTTTTAGATTTTGAGAAAACTTTAAATTTAAAGTATCTTGAGTAGTCATTCCCTCTGTCACCTCTAAGAGATCATCACTAAGATTTTGTATTTGATCAGGTAGAGAGAGACCTTTACAAAGGTTAAATCTACACAAGTTTTCTTGCAAATTTCAACCCACAAGTGGTCAAAACTTATATCAAAACTTTTTCCATAGGTCATCATGAGATTTATGTTATTTGATCCCGAAAGAGTATTGTTTTCCTCAAAAGTGAACCATAAGTGTCATCATAAAATTGTAAAAGTTCTTAATAACCAAATTTGTCTTGGTTCCTATATATTTTTTTGTTTTGCAGGTGCCAAAAGGAGGGGCCTCAAAACAACAAAGTCATCACAGTTTTGCACAGTATAAAATAGAGGGTTGCAATATAGAGAAATATCATTATTTCACAAGTGAGTTTTAAGGACATTGCAAAGTGGCAAAAAATCACTATTTCACGAAGGCAGTTGTGACCACTTGCGAAATGGTGAAAGCTTGTATCCATTTCACGAAAGTGAAAAGATGGACTTGCGATATGGTGAAGGGGAAATTAAAGTGAAATGACCATCACTTCATTGTGATGATATAAAACACATGTAGATACGCGAAGTAAATTAAATTTCAATAAGATCATAATTATAAGATGGTACACACATTAAATGTACATAAATTCCCATTTGAGTTTTTGAAAGATTTCTGAGACAGGAGTGGAGAAAGTGTGGAGAACTTGGATGATCTTGGAAACCAATTATAGAAGTTTAGAAATTTCATAGGCAGGAGTTAACCAGTAAGTTTAAAATTCTCTCCGAGCTTGAAATATTTTAATTTAGCCATGCCTAAAAAGAAGGAAGTCGTAGAATCTGTGGATAAGGATAAAAAGAAAGAAGAAGAACCCAAGGTTCCTATCCAGAAAGATTAATTAGATGTCTTGTCAAGGTGAGAGGATATCGATGCTAAGAATTCATTTTATGACTTATAAAGAGAGTGCAGGGATGCAAAAATACTAGTCTCGGGCTGAACCTTGTTTTGGTATTTCTATAATAACAGGGATGAGGGTGTTCCAAAGACAAACCCATGGAATTTGGAATTATCTAAAGTCATAGTTCATAATGTGTTTGTGGATGTTGAATTTATTGATGCATTAGCATAGAATAATAAAAAGGAAACTATAACAGTGAGAGTGATTGATGGCATCCCTATCCTAGTTGTTACTAAGTCATGTATAGTAGAGTTTTTTTTTTAACAAGAAGGCTTTGACAAAGATTGATAGAGATAATTATCTAGTTGATTACCAGCAGTTGGTAAAGTCTTTCAGCCTAAGGGAAGTGTCATACTTCAGAGAGAAGGGTGTAAATAATAGTCTTGTGCCCATTATATGAACTACACTATTTTCTACTCAGGGATTCATGAATTTTTTTCTAGAAAACTCATAATGGTTGGTGTCCATTATGTGGTAATGATGCCAAACCCTAGAATGCTTATCAATTTAATGTTTATGTCTATAAGGATCAAAAACCCTAATATCAACCTAGAGTTTGACATTTCCAGTGAAACTTCAAGGCCTATACACAACCAGTTGGTAAACTAGAAACAAAAAAGGGTTTTTAAACATTATTCTTTGTTGTGTCACTTGATCTTGTTCTAGAATAGTGATTCTTTCAGACATAGTATGAAATTGACTACTATGGAAAATTGAGGAAATAGGCTTCCTATCCAACTGTGGTTCCACATATGGGATAGAGATAGCAGAGACTATGATTTAAGGATATTTTGGGACTCATTTGTTAGATGGATATTCAGAGCATTGGGACATCAAGTTGAGAGGTTTCCTCTCAAGATAAGGAGATTTATAAGGCCATAGAAGTATAATCCTAAGAAGGGGCATACTCATAACTTTGCAGATTGGTTCTTAAAGAGGGACCATACTCTCATTAGACTATATGGGTGCAAACAAGCTCCTCATAAGCTACCAGTCTATTTTCCTGAAAGAATAACCTTTTAGAGTTCATGTGGTAGATGTTCTAGTTGGAAAAGGAATCCATAGCTCCAAGGAAGAAGGGGACCTTTCTTCCTCACACATCCAAGTATGCAGGTATTTCTGTTGGTTTTGATCCTCTTGAGCCTCTCCAAAAATATTTGAAAGAGGGATACCATCTGGAAAATGGAGATGAAAGGGTATATGACCCCAAGGGATACATAAATTCTTTTATTAAAAACATTGAGATTTATATGAACATAAATGAGGATATTTCTTGAAATTGCATGAATCTTGATGAGGTGATGCAAAGGGGAAAAAAGAGGAACATCCTTAGGAAAATTGAAGGGGATAGGAAGAAAAAAAGACAGTCTATTTTCATAGTGAGGATACCCATGAAATTAAGAGGATGGAATTGTATTTGAAAGAGTTTGAAAAACTATATGGAAAGACCACAAGTGATGTACCTTCATAGGCTAAGCCTCCTCCTAAAAAACATGGAAAAATGATTATTCATGACTCATGAAGTTAAGAAGTTGCACCTAGTTCCCCTCCAACTAAGAAGTAGAACAGGGATAAGGTGGTACCTATTGTACCCTATGATGAGTCTGAAGGATAAGGGGATACATAAGAGGCTGCCAGTGCACTTAATGCACTAGAAAATGATGAAGAAGTAAATAAGCCTTAATCTCCCCTAGTATTCCAAGAGGAAGTGCATGGTTACAAAGCTCAACTCTAGGAGGAGGAACAATCAAATGAATTTGTTGATAAAAGAGACGCTATATCAGCAAGCTTCCTAAAGGATGAAAAGTTCATTGAATCTCATTAATTTAAGGAATTTTGGATTCAAATGAAAATGAGGGATTTTGAGGAAAAGAAACAACTAAATTTAATGGGGCTAATAAGTCCCAGCATGAGGAAATTATAAACCAAACCCTCAAGGACATGAAATTATATGAAGTCAACATTACTCCTGATGAAGCTTGGCAAATGATTTTGAAAAGTAACATGTTAATTGTTCTAGGTTTATCTTTGAAGCATTTGTTTTTAATTGATAAAGTTAGAAAGAAAGATGACCCCACGTTTGTGGAAGAATTTGATATAGATGAAAAAATAAGTGGGCCAGAATACAATCCAAAAACTAAGGTTCTCGCTACATGGGTTAGTTTTAAAATCCCCTCACAAACCCAAACTTGTTAAAATTGTCAAAGGAAATAATGGAATGGTCACGGTTCAAACTATAGAATATACTTCCCCTTTGGTATCAGCAATAGAGCTCATGCATAGAGACATGTTCAAAAAAGATCAAGTAAAACACATGCAGGAACAAATTGAAAAGGCTCACATGACAAAAATAGAGCTAAATAGAGTTGTGTATATAGAAAAGGCCAATCTTCAAAATGAATTAAGGGAATTAAAAGATGATCACATCAGAGCTCTTGTATTGCACAAGGATGCTCCTTCTAAACCTATTGATATTGATATGGATGATAAGGACTAGAGAGAAGAAAAAGAGAAATATGAAAAATAAATCAAGGAACTGAAAGATTCCAATTAGGCACTCACACATGAAATTCAAAAACATGTGTTTAGTACTCTTGAACAAGTTCTAACCCATAGGGTTGAATTGGTAATGAGTAAATGTGAAGAGGTTTATAATGGTTATCACATATTATTGGATATTCTCTGAATGTTCCACAAACAAACACAAGCCATGATTAGAGGATCTTACTAAAACATAAAAACCCTCACATTATGACCTTACAAGACTATGTGAAGTTACTCAAAGGGATCCAAATGCGCCTGCAAAGTTAAAGGAAACAAAAGAAATGATTAGTGCTATCTTGGAGTAACTTAAGTACATAGATGTGGAGGAGAAAAGGATAAATGAGAGATTATCTTCTTTCCATACAGTAAAACACTGGTTAATCCCTAAATGCGTTGACAAAGGAAGGTAAAATTAAAGGCCTATAAGAGTGGAAAATTGAGTATAAGGAAATGGTTCCTAGAATCATTTCACATCTGAAGGAAGACATGGATTTGAAAATACAGAATTTCAACATGTTCTTGGATAGAGCATTTGTTCTTGAAAATAGGTTTTCAAAATTTGTGCTAGAAGGCCATGCCATAGTGAGAAAGAAATAGAAAGATAATGTACTTATCATGCCAGATATATTGTGATATGATTGATCTATGCATGTGCATATTGCAGAATGGGTGGAGGATCACTTGCGGCCTATTAAAAGAAAGTCTCAAGATGAAGAACAGACAAGAAATGACAAAGAGCAGGTTGGTGATGATGTGCTTGAAGAGTGACCAAATGGATACATGTTCCCTTATTTTACTATGATGAATATAAAATATTTGTCTTATTGTTCTCTTGTTCCATTGTGTTTCTCATGTTTTTAGTTAAGAAATTATTATGATGGTAATTATAGTTATGAAGGGGTGTAATGTAAATGGTCTGAAGCTTGTCGCTTCTCCTCATTTTGTATAAAGGGGAAACCAAGAATGTAGTAAATTGGCATTAGGAGATATAGATCATAATATAGGAGATACAAACATCAAATATATATACCCAATTATGTGAAGATAATTTAAAGATCCAGTTTCTTTCTCTGCAGTTGTGGTGTTGATAAATTTCTTTCAAATAAGTTCTTTTTTATTTTCATTCTAAGGAATTGAAAGCTATTTTAATTTTTTTTGCAAAGGATTATTTATTATCACATTAATTTGAACAATCAAGAATAATTTGAGAAGTGTTGTCTGTGTGGTTCTTGTTTGATTGGTCTACTCAAGGAGAAGTTTAAATCAACCTAAATAATTGGTGTATTATATATCTAATTACCTTGCATTGAGAATTGAATAGTTGATAGATTTATCTATGGGGTAAATTTAAACATTGTCTCACAAAGTTATACATAAATATTTGGAGGGAAGTGACTATGTTCTTAATAAGGATAAGGGACTAGTCTTATACACAAATTACAAATTTTTCAAAACAACAAATATCAATGTTTAGTAAGAGCAGATAAATTAGAAGTAGAAGATGTAGAAGACAAAGAGGAGAAAGATAGTCATAACAGAAGTAGCTTCCAAAGGAAGATATATAAAATTAGTAATTAAGCAGAGAATAAGATAATTGTAGATAACAATTTGAAGTAGTTAGATTATCAACAAATAAATCTATTTTTAGGGTACATGCCACTTTGAGATAGAGACTAGAAAACATATATAAGGATAAATATAACTATTTTCTATAAAAAAACATCAAATCGGGGATTAAGTTGGTGTATAGGTGCACCCGTCTAGGTCCTGCAAAGCCTAAAGAGTAGAGGTTTTTCAACCACAAACAGGTTGATCATGTTCATTGGCCAAGTCACTTGGGAAGGTTGATCATAGAACTTGGCATATTCTTCTATATTTCCAATCAGTTCATTTTAGAACCAACAAACCCTATCCTTGAAAGAGAGCCATTGAATAAACAACACATTATGCAATTAAGATATGTGAAGATGAGTGTAGAAAACCCTTAGTTTATTGGATTCATATGATTTTGACTACACTCCATGGAGATAGTCACATGAATGTTACAATATTAATTCACAAAATGTAACACCCCTACTTATGAAATTAAACGCAAGAAGCCTTGTAGCTCTCTCTGCACACTACAGGAGCTACAAATCTCTAATTACACCCTTTTTCCCATAAATTTTCCAGCCTTTGTTGATCGACCTTTAAATCTCTTTTATAATGCAAGAGATTCTACAAGCTATAAACTGACAACTTACATAAAACATGCAAGAGCCACCACAAATCGGTTGCAGAGAATCATCTGCCAGCTAGAATGATTTTCCTTTCATTTTTTCTTCTTGTATGCTTGCCTTCCCTTTTTTTCCCAAGGCTAGAGTGCTCCAGCAATCCTACCAAACTTGTGAGCCCCACCACAATCACACGCAGATGGTTAGTGTCATAGAGGATTAGGGGATGCAAGATACCTGATGCATAGGTTAGGATGGTAAAGATTAACAAGGTTGTTAATGATGGGTTGCCCTTAGGCCTCAAACACTCAAATGTCAACAAGATGAATCAATACCCTCCCAATGCCCAAGGATGATGGTTTTGGTGTTTTCATATTTTTTTCAACAAGGATTAACAGGTCATATGGTTTGCAACCCCACCCAAAACTCACATCTTATAAATACTCCTATTAGGCTTAGGCTCCTTGTAGCCCAATAGTGACCTAATTTGACACTTAACTCACAATTTATCCAAAGGGATATCTGAACCAGATAACTTTCTAGATGCCCATTATACCTTTACAAAACATACCAAAAGATTTTATGTTATTTCTTTGGACCAACTATCCCAAAACTTGTCTGTACTATATTTTAGAGAGGGCTAAAAGCATGCATTTTCAAAGAAAGTATGTTACAGTCTTATCCCCAGACTTCAAAACTCTCATTAGTATTCTAAAATAACCCCAATGAAAGGAATCTCAAACCAATTTGACCCTCAGACCCATGCAAACATGAAACCCCTAATTTGGCTTCAATCAACCCTTAAAATTAGGGCTTTCTAAATGTCTCTCTTTCCAAAACTTCTACCAAAAATAACTAATGGATTCACCAGGTAATTTCCATTATAAGACAACCCACAAAATTATATTTGGTCCTCTTTAAGATAGATTTCTTGTTGTTGCTCCAATCCAAGCAATTTCAACTCCTTCCAACACACAAACTTGGTGATCACATTCTTACTTCAACTCATCCGAAAAATATCATGTTAGTACAGTAATTTACATGTAAAATAAGAATCATTCCATGAGAAAAATTAATGAAATTCATGTAATGATCCTTCTACATTAAGATAAGGTCAAACTGTTATGGAAAAATAGTGACTTATTAGGATTGCCAATGCAAAATTGTGTAAATCTGAGACAAAAAAAGTTATTCAAAGAATTCAAACTTGTAATAAACAACAATATATATGTCTTAAAAGAATTAGAAACATAATACAACTCCTATGAATTCAAATCATGCAATGAAAACATAAGGAAAGTGTAAAATTCTGAGTTTTATTTGCAAATATGAATAACAGTCCATACATCCACCACTTCCTCTTCTGTACAAAGGCCATATGGTATTTTATAAATATCCCAAAAACTCCCTCAACTGATTTGGATCGGTTACATGGATTTTTTAAGCCATTAAACTCCTTAAAACTATTTTCCCACCAACTTCTAACTAGTCGTTAGTTTTTGAAAATTTGAATTTCAAAGCTAGGAAAATAACTTAATATCATTTAGATTTGAAATCCATTGAGTCCTATGGATTCTAGTTACTGCATAAAACATTCCTAGACACTTCTAAGCCCCTTATACATTAGATTTTCATTATTTTCAAGTTTTTAGTCCTAAGGTCCCTACCAAGACCTTCAAGACATTATATCCATTAATTATATTAATTGCCCTTATACATCATTATGGGATTTAGTAAATTGAAATTGATTTGATTTTCCTTCCAAGGATTCATATCCCCCCCATGCTTCCATGGTGTCTTCATCCTATTGTTTGGCTTCTCATTAGGTTCCCCTGCACCAATACCCAACTCCCCCTCTCTCGGGAGAAGATTTTGAAAGTGATCCTCAAGGGGTACATGATTCCAATGTGGCATCATCTCTTGATATTTTATTTGGATCACCTTTTGAACCTTCCCACTCATAAAGAATTAGAGTGACACCTATGGAGATTGGAATACATTGCAAGAAGCAAACAAAGAATGTCCTTTCACTTGAGCATTTTAATACCTCCATGCCTGTCAAAGGACCTTCCAATGCCTCCAAATACGTAGCTGAAGAATTTATTAGTATATCATCACAGTCCTTAAAGAATTCACGAAGCACCATTTACAACAATCCTTTTCTCTCACACTAGATTCTAAACACTCTTGCCAAAAAACCCATTCTGATCCCTTATTTGGCACAAGAGTACACTTCTTCTAAATGCAAACAATCAACCCAATAGGCGTATTTATCTCTTCTTTGTGCATCTCAAAAAATCCCAACAATCAGCTTAAAATTATGGTGACAACATATCGGCCATACCTAACAATTATGTCTTGTCTTTATGACTCTAGAAGTGCCTAGACCTACTGATTCTCGATTACAAAAAAGAAATTTGGTCACTCAAAATATTTTAACAAGCAGTACTATTATTATACTATCTAAACTAATAAGCCATCCCCTGCATACTCAATTTCAGTTTTCGCTTCCTCCTCGGTTCTCTCAGAGTTCACCTCTATCCTTGGACTATACTTTTCTCTAAGAGTGCCTAGACATTCTAATTCTCGGTTACAAAAATACATTTGGTCACTCCAAATATTTTAACAGGTAGGATGATTATTCTACTATATGATCTGATAATCCATCCTCTACAAACTTGATTTTAGTTCTTACTTCCTCCTCTGTTCTCCCAGAGTTCATCTCTATCCATGGACTGTACTTTTCTCTTAGAGTGCTTAGACATGTTGATTCTCGATTACAACAAATACATTTGGTCACTCAAAAGATTTTAACAGGCAATACAATTACTCAACTATCTAAACTGATAAGTCATCCCCTCCAGACTTGATTTCAGTTGTTACTTCCTTCTAGGTTATGTCAGAGTTGTCAATACCCAAATAATATTGAAGATACCCCAACAATCACAAAATCCCTTGTTTCCATTGTATTTCATTTTTTTGTAGGTACAAAAAAGAGGATCGACAAAACAACAAAGCTATTGCTATTTCGCAGGGCTCATAATACGAGGTTGTGAAATAGAGAAATTATTATTTTGGGTGTCAACACCTCTCATACCAGAATGAAACTCTACTTAGATATCTACATCACATACTTCAACCACTACTGTTTATACAAATCATTTAACTCCATCCTTGAAAGAGAGCTATTGAACAAATAATACACATTGCAATCAAAATTTGCAAAGATGATTTCAAAACAAGAAAAGCTCTAAACTTTATTGAAAACAGGGCTCATCAATGAAACAATCAATATCTAACAAATTATTAACTATCATAGAAATTTGAATATCAAGAATCATTTGAAACCAACAATCAACTTGTAATGGGCATTGCCCTAATTTTGAATGCATAGAGGGCATTACCCTGATTTTATATACATGCATATATAAATTCACATTCAAGTTCATAGAGGGCACTTCTCTCATTTTAAATGCATGCAAATATAAATTTTATAGAGTGTGCCATTTACATTTGTGCAGTAGCATCAATAGTGTTAAGGGCAAGTTATCCATCTTCCATGGTGCCAAGTTGTTTGATAGAAGACCTTCTAGCACCTTTAGATTTAGTTTCGACGCCATTGACATCATCAATGACATATGATTTTTCCTCAACCCATGTACATGCATGTTTGGATTTCCATGTGAGACCCAAATTTGTATTAAATTTTCATTTATAACATATTTTATCTTTTCTCCAACTTCATTTCACTACAAAATATGAATGGTCGGTGAAAGAAACTTACACTAAGAAGTAGGTAGCAACAAATTGGTTGAGTTATCCCAGAAATTCACCATGCAAACTATTCATTGCACCTAATTCCAAAAAGTATAAAACCAATATTAGATTTGATAAAATAAATATTTTAAAACAGTGTAAAATATGGGAATACATAAGGAAGATGGAAGTAGAATATTTTGAAAATACACCTTGTTCAAATTTTTAACAAACTCTGAAATTTTTTTCTATCTCTTTCTTCTAATTTCTATGTATTGTTACTAGAGTTGTAAGATAAGTTGGTTGTTTCTATGATAGATTCAAGTTCTAAAAAAGCATCATCTATCAAATCATACTTGTACAGGGGTTGCCCCTTTATTCTATTGTACCAACATAATTGAATATTAAAGCCTTCTAGCCTATCCAAAAGGTCAATTTCATTATGGTAATCAAACACCCTATTACCATCCTTCCATCGTAGTCTTTGAAACCTTCTGATGTACCAAGTTACCCAAGAAACGCCTTGTATTTTACTTTGACAAAAACCTTTTCTTGTAGTACATTCAATGGGAGGTATTGAATTTCTTTCAAACAAGACCCCACAATCTGATCCAATACCAAAGCTAATTAAAAAATTCTCTTTTATGGGCTCCTCTCATCTCGCCTAAAGTAGATCCCACTCCTTACTTTAGTCAACCTATCTTTGGACAACGTCAGATTTCCATTCAACTAACTAACAAAATAAGATTTGAACATACCATTACCATCAAGTTCTACCACTAGTTTTCTAGTTTTATTTACATTTTTATCAACATAATCTAAAATTTCATCCAACTCATGCCTCCACTCACTTTCCATTATTTAAAATTTACCATGATTGTGTACCACTGAAGATATAGATTGGAATATAGAGTTGGAATGAGTTGTTGGAGATTCATCAACTACTTCATCCACAACTTGGAATGGTGGATAATTTTGGTGCTCTGTCCATGGTTTAACCCACCAAGAAGATTGTGTGGAATTATCTGGTCACATGAAAAGAGTTGATAAAATGTCGTGTGCATCCTTCAATCCTATCTTGAGGGCTTCTATAATTTTATCATATGTAGATATTGAATCATATTATGATAATATGTTAATGTTCTGTATCCTTTCTCGGTGCAATCTATTCCATATACTTTCTTGTCTCTTATGAGATTGATTAAAATGAAGCCCTTGGGGATTTGATTCTTCTTCTGTGAATCTATTAAGGGTTCCAATAGCGTAAAACAATTTAGTGAAATCATAGGCCCTTTCTGCTCCAACCATCCCACCAACTTGTCTAAAGAAGTTCTCACATACATCCGACCCAATTAGGTGCAAAACACATGGCAAGCGAGAGTATTGATCTTGAAACAATCTCTACAACAAAACTACAAATTGACAATTATTTTTAACATCTATATATGCCTCTATGCTGATGAAATTTATGTTGACACTATTATTAGATTATTTTTATAGCCAACATAACCATAATGTGAAGAAATGATGAACTCATGAAGCATTTCACACTCTTTCCCAAAGAGTCAAACTCGTAGACATAAAGATGTCAATGTAGTCGGAAAAAATGTTAGATATGTCTATGTGCCTAGTGTCCTCTCTACCCTTCCACTAGATGTACTCATCTCTTTCAAACACCTCTGAACATGCCTTGAAGCAATGTGTTATGCTGAACCCCAATTCGGTTGATCTATCCTCTCTATATCTTCACTTTTAAGCTTGTGATCACCCACTTTAAAAGTGTTATAAACCATTCTAACATGATTAAAACTTATCAATTCTTCTCCTAAAATACAATCTTGTCGACTTCTAAATAAAGGATTCACTAGCTTTTTGTCAGTGTGGATGTAGTCCTGGTCATGCAATCCTGTTACATGGAAACCATTGTATGACCCACTTAGTCTCCACACTTCCCAAGGAATTTTATATATAGAATACCTTCTGTTGAATAATAGTCCATCAACATAAGTTATCTTCTTCTACTATCCCCATCTGAGGAATGACCAACAATAGGTCCTAATTATTTTCCATGTGTCTCTTCCATAAAAAAATCTATTTTTTCCCATTGTCTATGAACAAAATTTGCATCAAACCTATTGCATGTTGGATTAGCAACCAAAACCAGAAACCAAAATCAAATGAGAAATCTTTTCATGTAAAGGGTTTGAAATAATAAAACATGGACAGTGGCCAATAACATTGTTCTTGAAAGAATTTTCTATGATATCATAACTTGCAACTCCCTCACCAACTGTCACCAAGAAATTTGATTGATGTTGATATTCTTCTTTATTATGACAAAAACCAACCAATGTATCACTTTTTGCTACCCACCTAACATACTTTTTCACAAAAGTTTCATCTTCAACGAGGTACATAGGAATTAGGCCATATATACCATGTTTGGTTTTATAAGAAGCATACACTTTTCCTACTGCCTAGAAAATGTAGTCGTGCTCCCCTGGGATGTATGCCAATGAATTTCTAACTTGCTTCAAAGTTGTAGAAATTTAAGAAACATCTATATTCAAGCTAATAAAGCTTTGTAATATAAGACCTCACTGTAATTTGATCATCTCATAAAGGGATTTCGTGGATGTACTATACCTTCTCCCTCCCTTTGGATGTATCAGGTTGTGAAAGACATCCTTGACAAAATACCAAGCTACATCTTTACCTTGAAATTTTCCTTGTTTATGTGCCTCACACACATCCTTTCAAAACCTACAGACATCCTTCCTTTCTGTCGATTCAAATAAATTCTCCTTTAGGATATCATTCTAATAGAGAGTATAGCAACCTTTTTTCTTTTCCCACCAAAGAGCACGCATCGTTGATCTTTGGCTAGCATTTGAAACACTTACAACTATTTTGAGTTCATTTGAGTCAAAGAGTCTAGTCTTCTCCCTCTCCATATATCCCTCCCATGTCTTTTAGTGGCACGCCTTGATTCACGATATAAATGCATCCTAAAGTCATCACATTCTGGAATCATATTACAAAAGTAGATAATCATGGGAAATGAAATAAAATAAAGATCAAGATAAAGAAAATCATGATGATCCATATAACACTAGGAAGTAATAAGGGAAAAATGAGAAAATTATGTGCTAGACATTAAAAACATAAGAATGACTAAATAATTCTTGATATGATTATATGGATATCAGATTTATCTTTTTCTTTCATTTGTTCATATAATCTCTTTTCATAGATATCATAAAAATCTTTATCACTTTTCTAAGGATGTTCCTTGGAGGTTTTATTAGTTATCCAAAGTGAAATGACTTGTCTCAGAAAAAGGCTTATATGAATCTCATTTAAAATATATAATTCCACCATCACGAACATTTTTAGCACATTTATGTATAATGGAAGGGACAACCCTCAAGTTTTAAAGCCATGTTCTATCAAGAAAAATAGAAAAAATAGTTATAGAAGGAATGACATAACATAATACTTGCAATACCTTTGGTACCACCTTAACACATACTTCAAATCATGCTTTTGTTAGTCAACACCAATAATACTCTTGAATGAGTAGAGAACTTTAGCTTCAAGTGCTCACTAACTAAGAGTTTTTGAGTACATATATTGAAATGATTTGTAGCATATATGAGAATAACACTAACTTTTCCATACATTTCACTTACCATATATATAGATCATAAAGGTCATTTTGTGTGATTTTCTCATTAAAAAATGTGATCAATGGAGTGTTGTGAGAGAAAGATATATCTCTAGATTGTATTGGAAGGTTGCATGTTTGATTCACATTGGGTTCAACAAAAATGTAGGAGGAAATACATATCTACAATAAGATCATCTAGGCCAATTAAATAAATATAATTAATTAGCAAAAAGTTAATAAATTTTTTTAGATTTTACTAATAATCTAAAATACTAAAATTAAATGTAAACATCAAACAAATAAATTAAATGTGATATTCTTTTAGATTTTGATGATGTCAAAGCATTGCAAATATGATATAAGTGGATTCAATAATGCCTTAAAATGTTATCCTCTATTGCTAACATAAAGATCTAACTGTTTACTATTTGTGAATGCAACAATGATCTTGACGCACAAATGTAAGCATATTACTCGTGAACCTACTATGGTTGTTCTTTGCCAACTAGAGCATGTTCACCTTGATTCCAATGTTTGCATTTGTGTAAAGACAAGTGTTTATAAACATATGTATGAAATACGATGGATATAAAAGGTCAAGTTCTCCTTAGTTAGACCCCTCGTAGATCAAGTTTACAACTTTGAACAAAGGATTCACATGCAACAAACAATCATGGAACAAATCTAGGATGGTGTGCTTTAATAAATCCTCTCATAAATGCTCTATTGATAAATCCCTAACATGGTCCTTGAAAGCTCCTAGACAAACTCTCATTATACTCTTCAAATGAGTGATTGAATATATTTAAATGCAACAACCAAGCACACATCAACATAATGTGTGTGGTATGGAAGTGGATTGAACTCCACTCACACAAATATGATTCATGGTGATGAAAAATAGGTCTAGAAATTAAAGATGCAAATATCATATTAATGATAAATGAGATTGGGGTGTGTGAGGTCATGAGTTGAGTTCTTACAAACACCATTTGTAAGATAATTAGTGCTTGTAGGACACTCTGATCAAAGTGAGCCCAAAACATAAGAGAAATAGAGAGAGGAGAGTGTATGCTTTAGAGTATTGAAATCATTTTCAAAATGGCATATGATGATGTCTAAATGCCTTGGAGTGATGTCTTTAAATATAAAACCTTAGATACATTGAAATTCAAAGTTTGGCATCCACATGGATGAGTGACACTCAACTTTTGAGACTATCAACTTTGGAATTAAAAAATATAGAATTTGAAATCAAAGGATGATATTATAGATCTACATTTATTAAAAGCAGACAAGCTATTAGAAATTGAATCCATAAGATTTTAAGCAAGACAATAAATTTTATAAATGATGAAACATTCATTGAGTTAATAAACACACCAAAATAATAAAATCATTTACTAAAACTCTACATCCAAAACATCAATCTAAAACAACATTTATCTCTTAATTTTTTTAATATTTTATTAGATATTTATAAATTTATTATATTTCTTTCTTATTTATTTATGTATCACTATTTTTCATTTTATTTATAATGGTAATTTTAAGTTAGTAAAGATTGTTGTCTAATTTGATTGGTTTAGTGTTTCTTTTCCTTTCTTTTCTATAAAATAAAATAAAAACTAATCATTTGACCAACAAAATCATTTAAATTAAAAAAGAAAATGTCTCTGATTAGTACTATGTATATGAAACAACCAATTAAAAAGACAAGCAAAAATAATTTCTTCTAAACAATATTTTAAAAAACTTTATTTTATTTTTGAAAAGACAAACAAATCCCATATTTTTTTTCTTCTAAAATTCAAAAAAAATATTCATTTTATCTATTCAAAAGCATCAAAAGCAGACAAAAACCCATTTCTTTCTCTTTTAAAAATTTAAAAAATTAATCATTTTCTCCTTCAAAATAATCATTTAAAATTAAAAAGAAGAAGAAACTATCCTATTGGTACATTCTATGTAAAAACCATTTTAAAAAACAAACAAAAATCATTTACTTTTCTTCTAAAATTCATTTTGTCCATTCAAAAGACAGACCAAAAAAAACCATTTATTTTCCTCAATTTTTTTTAAAAAAAATTCATATCTTTAAAAAAGATTCCAAAATTAAAAAAAAAATCAATTTACCTATCCATGCAAAGGACAAACAAAAACAATTTCCCCCTTCTTAAAAAATAATTTTCTCGTTCAAAAGACCAACATAAAACATTTAAAAGATTAAAAAAATTGGCGTGATTGGTTCGTTGTATGTGAAAAAGAAAACAGAAAAGTATGGGCGCCGCCGTAGCCGCAGTTAAGCAAAGAAAGAAAGAGGGATTGAAGAATTTCCCGCCGCCAAGGGCGCTCCGCATCGGACGGCGGTGAGGCTGCCATGTTTTTCGCGAAAGCCTGTCAGCCGTCCCATCTCATCGGGTATATCAGATAAAATTAATAATTAATAACGAATGGAACAACGCGCTAGCCGGTGGTCCCATGGGCGGGGCTCCCAATACGCGGTCAATGCGGCGGGGCCGCTTACAGTCAAAGACCCTATCTCATTTTCTCAATTTCCCGCCGGACACGTGGTCGGATGAGCGGCTCAGCCGCTTTGTTTTTATTGCTGAATTTATAGCTTATCCGCCTCTTGGAACGGAACAAATGGGCGCTCATACAGAGAACACAGAAAAAGGAAGATATGATCGAGTGTGGGCTATGTTATGTAATGTAATGTAGTGGCCTAGGGTTTAGGGTTTCGACTAGACAAGTTACCTACTGTGCTGCTGCTTCTTCTTCTTATTCTCTTTTGGAGATGGGCATACATAAGAGGATAGGCATATCTGACCTAATTTGGATCTACTTGTCCTAGGGGTTTGGTTGGATTGATTGAGTACCTAATGGTTCTTCTTCTAGGGTTGTTTTATGCTTTCTATACATAGGATTAAGTGTAAAAAGTAGTAGGTTGGTGGGTGAGATGGGCTTCACTTGCTCTAGATTTGTACCCCCATGGAGGGTCACTTGTGGTTGGGGGAGCTTTTTCTATTGTAAATATTGCAGTTAAGAATGATTAGGTAGGTACCATGAGGGGGAAACTTTCTAGGTATTTGGGTAGTAAGAAACTTGAGGAAGCTTGTGGGTGTTTCTAAAGTTGTAAAGTAAGTTTTGAAATTGATTTGTTTGATATGATTTTTTTGGGGGTAGTTTATTTAGTTGGTGGTGTGGGATTTGAATATGATTATATATTTTTATGTAGGAGTTTTTATTCATGATTTAATTCTTATTTTATATTTATTGTATATGTTTGTTTTGTGTTCTTATTACGGTTTCATATTTTTTGAAGTTGTTATATAATAGAATTAGATATTTAAAAAAAAATTACTTTTTATATTGTGAAAAGTAAATTGGATTATAAAATACAAATCATCAAGCACAACTATATTTGTAGAGGGAAAATTGAATTAATTGGTGGCATGGATTTAAATTTGATGGTTCACTACTCATGTAGGGAAACAACTATATGGAGCCAACAAATTCTCCTAGATTTGACAATTTGATAGGATTTATTAATTAAATTAAAAACCAAAAATAATTGTTGCATGGTTTCTAATTTAATTAATAAAATACTACCAAATTGTCAAATGTGGGAGAATTTATCGTCTGCATAGTTGTTTCCCTCATGTAGAGTGTTGCTTAAAGTTTGATTCTTATGTACATTCATTCCCGTGTGCTTATCTTGTGTTTATATCAATGTTTTATGTGTTTTTAAAAGTTTCTACTTAATACAATTGACAGTTATTAGTTTTTTACCTTTTTAAATTGCCACAAGTGAATCATATTATAAAATACAAATCAACAAGCATAACTAATGTTGTATAGGCAAGCAAAAGTTGTTTATAATTATTTTGCAAATTGTACTAATGGTTGAATTTGGACTTAAGAGTGTTCTTGAAGGTGTTTTAAAAAGAGCTGTGATAAACAATATGTTAAAGACATCATATTTTCATAGTCCATAATATTGTATTTAAGTATTTTGAATTTAAGTGTGTAAATTTTTTTGACATCCATGTTTCAAATCACACCGTTATCCATCATTAGGGTGTAGAGACCAAGAAGAGAGAATGTTAAAACGGTGAATTACATACCATCATCGACAAAATGGAAAAGGGGAGTGAGTGGACACAATAACTAATACACCATAATAGATTTAAAATAAAATAAGAAAAATAAGGAAAGAACCATTCTATGAGTAAGTGAGATTTGATAACTGGGTTTAGATAAATTAAAAGAGAAAGAGAGAACCATATATGCAAAAGGATAAAAAGACATAGATAAAACCAAATTAAAAACCAACCCCAATTCAAAAACTCACCACTTTATGCAATAAGTCCGTTTGGGTGCTGGAATACCAAATTTTGGATATGGTCAATTCTAGAAGATGCTAAAATTCTGGAAGATACATATCCTAGAAATGATTTCCGGAATATGGGCTGGACCCATTTGGTTCACCCGGAAGATGACTGAGAAGATGCATAAATAATTTTAATTGTTTATTTCTTAATTTTTTTGAATACGGTGTGTATGTGTGTATATACACACATATCTGTATATACACACACATATGTGTATATATACATGTATACACACATACACACATATGTGTATATATACATATTTACACATATATACATATACACACATTTGTGTATATATATATTTACACATATACACACACACACACATACATACATATACACAAATTTGTGTATATACACATATACACACATTTGTGTATATATACATATTTACACATATACACATATGATGACATTAATTTTCCATTAGTATGCAAACAACACTTTCGGTAAGCATACACCTAAAGACAAGAAAAGAGCAAACCAAAAATCAGATACAAAGAGATCACCGAAATGACTAAGTACAAATAGAACCGATGACACAACTTTGTGTGTACACCAAAATTGCAAAGCAGAAAGATAAGGAGGAACCCGACGTGCAGGATAAAGTGCAAACCAAGAGACAGATAAAGTGCAAACCGAAGAGACAGTTAAAGAGCAAACTGAAAGAGCAAAACTGAAAGACAGTCAACTGATCTCAGAAACATAACCGACAGTCAGGAATCAAGAATCAGTTGCAGCCCGCAAAAAGTGGATCTGACTTCCACGTCAGATAAAGCAGTCTTATTCTATTTATAGAATATTGATTTGTTTTTAAATCCATTTCTTTAGGGATAAGAAACATGAATGTAAGTGCTTTAATCAGTCTAACTAGTTTAAAACACATAGACTAGGAGATCAAGGTACAAGTTGTAAACCTGATCTTAGAGTTAACATTGTTTTTCGTGAAACTTGATGATGTCAATCCATCTTATAAATAGATGATGCAACCATTCATTATACAATGATGTGAATATAGAAGAGAGGATGAATGAAGCATACAAGCACATCTATGGATCAAATTGAAAGTTTCAAAAACCAGAACAACAAAAGGTGAATTTGGTTAGCAAGAACCAAGAACAAAGGCTACCGAGAATCAGAGGTATTACTCAATCACATTAGGTGATAATCTTATTCATGTAAACTTAAATGGATTTGTATCAGAAATAAGAGATTGCATTTGGGTATGTGCAAGATCATGAGGGGCCAAAAAATGGCGATGTGAAACAAATCCACTTTTCACTCGTCCAAAAGCGCATGAAAAAGTTTGTTGACTTTTTAGTAGGCCTGGGTGTCAATACACCTGGGAAAACTTGACACCAAAGCACAAGCATAATCAGGTACCTGGTTTTTTTGGGTACCTAATATTTTCGGGTACCTGATTTTTTTTTTAATTATTTTTTCAAATGAACTTTCCTAGGACCCCTTGGGACACACTTGAGTGTTCCAATGTGTCCCTGAGGATCAAAGAGGGTCCTAAGGGGTCCTACTACACCTTCTCATGCATTAGGACATGTTGAAAGACCCCATGACCCCTTTTGAAACATTGGAACACTCAAGTGTATCCCAAGACATTGTAGGACCCCTTGGACACACTTGTGTGTTCCAATGTATTCCCGGGGATCAAAAAGGGTCCTAACGGGTCCTAGTAGACTTTATCAAGTGTTAGGACCCCTAGGAAGTCCCCATGACCCCTTTTGAGACATTGGACCACTCAAGTGTGTCCCAAGAGGTCGTAGGACCCCTTGGGACACAATTGAGTGTTCCAATGTGTCG
>MU225145.1:1576452-1587066 GCA_018584345.1 Thuja plicata | reverse complement strand
TTGGAATATATATTGCTCATCAAAGGGGTTAGAGGTAAATTGCTTTTACTAGAGGATTAATTTAATTGTTTTATTAAAGGTTAATTTAATTTTGTTAGGGGATTAATGAATTAGGATTGCATGTGTTTTTTTAATAAGGGAAGAATTTAATTAGAATTGATATTAGTAAGTTAGGAAAATAGATTAGATTATGATTATTAGATTTAAATTAATATTTTATTGGTATGGTGAATTTGTTATTAAATTTTAATTATGTCAAATAGTAAATGTTTCATGTATGTTTGTTTAAAAAGGGAGTAGAATTTAATTAGTCCTTATATTAGTGGATATTTTAATATATATGTTTAAGTGGGTCCAAGGGTAGTTAAGAAAGGTTATACATATTAATTCTTGAGATTAATTTAGTTCTCTTTTATTAGTTAACTAATGTGTGTGTGTGAAATAGTTATATCGAGGTTGTTTATAGATGTTAGTAGTTAATGTCGAAAGAGAATTAGTATTAGATTTAAATGGATTAAATTATAATCTAGGTTAAGAATTAAAGTATACACTAGGTCAACCTAATTCATCATGTGTTCTTAATAATTAATTACCATCACGACACTACTCGTAGTTAAACATAAAACCATAGTTAATTCAACCTGACCCAAGAGATTATGTAACTCGTACATCAAGTTGATGCTCCAACTTTGCATCCGTATGTGGCGTAACCCTAATTCAATCTATGAATATACCTTGCAACTCAAAGAATAAACTCACCATGTTATCACCTTTCCTCAACACATCCAGGGTTAGTTGTATGTACTTGTGTTAACAAATTTTTTGTCTGTGTGTTTTGCCCTAGTTTTGGGCATGACAAAAACCTTCCAAATCCTACCCAAGCTAAGCCAAATAATCTTATGAGATCATCCTTCTCCTTAGGAACAGGTCTATAATCTTATAAAGTCATCACAATCATCGGTCAAGCCAAGAAAATATTACATTCCCCAATAAATGAGTAAATACATTACACCCAAATAGGTCAGGACCCAAATCTTAGACAAAAACCTCCAATGAAAGATTTAAGTGAAGCGTTCATAATAATAAGTCTGCCTCAAATGTAATAATGAGCTGGCACGATCACGCTTGAAAAAACCAACCGGGAGATCAAGAAACTAATCAGAAAACACAATGATCAACCGAGAAATGAAGAACAAGACAGATACACGAAGAATTTTCCATAACTTACGCATGATGAAACCAAATTATTTGTGATCACAGGATAAGCTCTAGGACTAAGAAAGGAACATGTTGTCATGACCACAACCAAAAATAAAAAGCATAGATCGATCGTCACTCAAAACACCAAAAATTGCCCAACTGGAATAAAATAGAAAATAAACTAATGGAAATCTTTTTGGTTGATGCAAGATTTCCAAGATCCTAAGATGCTCCTGCATTAGAAACCCCAGGTAAAATAAAATTTTCCATAAGAGAAACTTATTAACATTTGACAAGCCGTGGAACATAAATCCCATGCTTGTTTTGGATCCAAACCCTCGTCTTTACCTTAACTCTTTGCCTCTACACCTATGCACTCTTTTCTATCATAGCCATCAGCTTAATCCTCTCTGTACTCACTCCATCATACCTTCTATAAACACCATATCTCATATCACTACCTCTTCCCTTTTGCATAATTGATCTACCTCTGTTACAAACCCTCATGTGTTCAGGAATGAAAGTCACCCGCTACTCCACTTTACCCTTCTTACAATCAAATACTAACTTTCCTTCATCATATGTATCTACAAGATCCTTATTCTGATCTAGACTAACCTCTGTAGGCTTCTTCTTTGGATAATAACTCTTCACCATACTCAAATTCCTTGCACTTCCTCCTACTTCCTTCAAAGGAACTAGAGTAAAATTCTATCTATCCTTCTCTATTGTGATCCAATTTATTATACAATCATGAATAGCTCCTCTATCAAATTGAAAATGTTTTCCAAATAGAATATGACAAGAGCTCATAGACACCACATCACATAATACTTCATCTTTGTAAGGTCCAATGTTGAAATTAACCAAATGTTTATCTTTCACCTCCACCATATGATCATCTGAAAACCAACCTATCCCATAAGGACAAGGATGTTTAAGCCTTTTCAATCCAAGCTTCTACACCATCTCATCTGATACCAAGCTATCAGTACTATAACTGCCCATAACAACTTTACAACATTTACCTCCTGATTTTCAATCAATCCTAAACAAGCTCTGCCTTTGTAAAGGTTCAACTTAACTCTTGCTCAATATGACTCTCCTATCTCAAGTTCATCTTTATTTTCCACAACTTCGCTAGCAATTTCTTCCTCATGTGCCATAAGATTCTGTTTACCCATGTTCTTACTAGATCTTTCAGAACATTGAAAATCCCTATGTCCTATGGCCACCACATTTGAAAATAAGCACCCTTGAACTTATTGCTACCATTCCCTCTTCTAGGTATTCTAAGATCAGATTCAAATTCAATATTTTTCTTCTCTTTGACATTGTTGCTAACTTACTTTTGTTTCCTTTTAAGGTTACCTTGTCTTCTTTTCAACTTATCTTTTTTCTCATAATGCATACTGATAAGCATCCTCAATAGTACTAATCCTCAACATACAAAACTCATCTTGAATATTAAATCTTAGGCCATTAACATACCTAGCCACCTTATCCTTAGATACCTCCTTGTGACCATAAATAATAGTCATCTTATAGAACTATGTTGTATATTCCTCCACACTCATGTCTTTACACCTCAAATTCTACAACTTATTGAACAAATCCAATTCATAATCCTCAGGAATGAATTTACCTTTTAGCCTAGAAACCTAATGTAGGAGCATCTTGGGTCCTTGGAAATCCTGCTCAACCAAAAATATGTTTATTTTGTTCTTTAGTTTGTTTGGAGGCTGCTCGGAAAGTAATTTGTTGCTCGGGTATGTCGCTCAGTTATGCTTGTTTTGAGTTGGTTTCTGTCACTCGACCATGCTTGTTTCTGCTGCTTGGGTTCTATTTCTCGGGCATGCTTGTTTATATTGCTCGATTTTTGTCACTTGGGCATGCTTGTTTGTTTCTTGTTGCTCGGGTTTCTATTTTGATGCTCGGGTTTGTTTCTCTGTTGCTCGATCATCCTTTGCCTGAGTTACTTATTTTGGAGTTGGATTTGGTGGCCGACTTCTTCAGTTAATTTACATGGCTTAATTGATTTGGGGTCTCTCGTGGGATCTATGTGGACCTAAATCTATGTCTCACTTAAGGATTTGAGCACTGACCTCTCTTGGTGGACTCTTGTATACATTTGTTTCTATGTTCTTAGTTTTGGGGAGGGATATCAATTTTTATAATAGGATTTGATATCGGATTGTAATAGAAGATCATCTGTTGAGATATTATAAGGCAAGTCTGTGACCTCACATGTATGAAGATCAATTTTTAATTCACTGAATGTATATGGCCTAAACCAAGAAGGCCTTGCAGCCTGACATGTAATGATTTTGATAAATTAATGAAAAGGATCCTTGTTGTTTCTTCTCTCACTGTGTTGTTATTGCTTCTGCATTGTGTTGGAAAGCTGGTTTGATAGTTGGGAGAGCCCTTGGCCCCTTTATCAGCCCTCCTTGCGTTAGGTAGTATCATAGCATTGGTGAGATCTAAGTTCCTTCTTGTAAACCCTAACCCTAGTTGGTATTGTTGTGGGGTAGAAGATTGCGATCTAACCTACAATTGTAGAGGGATTAGAGATTGTTTGTGGGAGAGGAAATGCGGATCCAAGTCTAGCTGATATGCTCAGATAGATGGCTGCTAGATTGGAAGCTTTTGAGACAGTCCAGTGTAGAGGAAGACATCTTGAAGATGTTAGTGATGATGAATTGGAAGAGGTTCAATGAGAACTAATTTGATTAAGGAGAAACATAGTAGTGGATTGGCTGGACATTTTGGTATTGATTAAACATTGAGTTTGCTTAAGGAAAGGTATTTTTGGCCTCAGTTATATAAGGATGTTCATAAATTTGTGAAAATTTGTGGAGTTTTTCAAGTTGCAAAAGGAGTGAGTCAGGATACTGGTTTGTATACACCAATTATTGTTCCCGAGAAACCATGGAGTGATATCATCATGGATTTTTTTCTTGGCTTACCTAGGACATCAAGAGTTAATGATTCCATATTTGTTGTTCTAGATAGATTTTCTAAGATGACACATTTCATACCACGTAGGAAAACATCAGATACATTACATATAGCAGATCTTTTCTTTAAGGATATTATCAGATTGCATGGATTACCGAGGAGTATCACCTTTGACCGAGACAGTAAATTTGTAAGCTATTTTTGGAGAACACTTTGGAAGAAGTTGGATACTGAGTTGAAGTATAGTTCTATATTTCATCCAAAGACTGATGGACAAACATAGGTTGTAAACCAGAGTTTGGGTAATTTTTTGAGATGCTTAGTTGGAGACACACCAAGTAATTGGGATTTGATGTTGGCTCAAGCAGAGTTTGCATACAACAGTTCAGTGAATAGAAGTACTAAAAAGACACCTTTTGAGATTTTTCATGGCACACAACTCAGAGGTATATCAGATTTGAGAGATATTTTTGTGGAAGAGAAAAGAAGTGCAGAAGCAGATAGAGGAAGTTGAAAAGATTTTGAAACAGAGAATTGTCAAAAGTATAAGGGGAAGGGAATACATGGAATATATGGTAAAGTGGTAGAACATACCGATTGAGGAATCATCTTGGATTTCTCAATCTAAGTTGGATTCATTTCAATTTGGACCTGATACATGATTCGGAGAATCATTTCTTGTAGCCCAAGTGTCTGATGTAGGAGCATCTTGGGTCCTTGGCAATCTTGCTCAACCAAAAAGATAGTTGTTTTGTTCTTTAGTTTGTTTGGAGGCTTCTCGGGAAGTACTTAATTTCTTGAGTATGTCGCTCAGTTATGCTTGTTCCAAGTTGGTTTCTATTGCTCGGGCATGCTTGTGTCTATTACTCGAGTTCTGTTGCTTGGGCATGCTTGTGTCTATTACTTGAGTTCTGTCACTCGGGCATGCTTGTTTCTATTGCTCAGTTTTTGTCACTCGGGCATGCTTGTTTGTTTCCTATTGCTCAAGTTTCTCTTCTGATGCTCGAGTTTTTTTCTCTGTTTCTCGGTCATCCTTTGCCCAAGTTACTTATTTTGGAGTTGGATCTGGTGGCTGACTACTTCAGTTAATTTTTGTGGCTTAATTGATTTGGGGTCTCTCATTGAGATCTGTGTGGACCTAAATCTAGGTCTCACTTAAGGATTTGAGTGCCTACCTCTCTTGGTGGAATCTTGTATATATTTATTTCTATGCTATTAGTTTTGGGGAGGGGTATCAATTTTTAGAATAGGATTTGATATTAGATTGTAATAGAAGATCATCTGTTGAAATATTGTAAGGAAGGTATGTGACCTCGCATGTGTGAAGATCAATTAGTAATTCATTGAATGTATATGGCCCAAATCGGGAAGGTCTTACAACCCGACATGTAATGAGTTTGATCAATTCATGAAAAGGATCCCTGTTGTTTCTTCTCTCACTGTGTTGTTGTTTCTTCCGCATTGTGTTGGAAAGTTGGTTTGATAGTTGGGAGAGCCCTTGGTCCCATCATCAGCCCTCCTTGCGTCACAACCATCCACTTCCATCTAGTGATTTTTGTCTCACCATGTTCTTCTCTATCTTTATGCTATTCCTTCCACCACAAGGCAACATGACCCATCAACTTAGTCTATGCTAACCTAACCCTCTGTGGATCTCTTATATCTTAAATCTCAAAGTAATCTTCTAACTCTCTAATCCAATCTATAAAATTCTTAGGATGAAATAAACCGGTGAAAGTAGACACATCCATCTTATGAACTTTACTTACTTGTGGCATAAATCTCAACAATCTCTCCTCATTTTCATGGATCTCAACATCTACAGTCTCAAGATCTTCAAAAACCTCCTCAAATTCCCCTCCAGTCTCAAGATTCCTCCTTAATCTAGTTAGCACACTTCTAATCTCATTCCTCATCTCCACTCTAAATTGTTCCATCATTTTATCTAGCCTTCAAGGGCTCATCCTTCTAGGTAGCATCTTCCAATCCTCAGGTGTAACTATCTCTCTAATTGGTGATCTATCACAAGATGCTCCTCCAACCAGTGATCTATTAGACACACATGAAGCCTCCTCTAATCGGTATGCCTTCAATGCTTAATAAACAATAGTAAAATCTTCTTCACCACCTTGCACAAGTCCTCTATGATTGCAAGTCATATCTACACTTTGCAACCTCATGATCAACAGGGCTAGGACTTCACAAGTTAGGACATCAGATCTATAAACACAAAAATCTCAACCTTAATCTTGTTCAACCTTCAACCTCACTCTGATACCACCTGATATAGTCAAGGATGGAGAAACATCAAGGATATTGGTCCAACCCTTGCAACCAAAATAATCAACGAAAGGAAAAAAGAAAAAATAAATAGAATAAGAAATTCAACCTTTTATTATCATCGAAAATCATTTGCAACAGATCTGCAACATGTTGTTTCACATGGCAGTCATACATGCCAAGTACATAGGCCTGATTACACTCAAAAACCTTCCAAATCCTACCCAAGATAATCCAAATAATCTTATGAGGTGATCCTTCTCCTTAGGAAAATGTCCATTAGATTATAAATCAGTCACAATCATCGGTCGGCCTAGAAAAAATTACATTCCCCAAGTAATGAGTAAATACATTACACCCAAAGAGGTTAGGACCCAAATCTTAAAGAACAACCTCCAATGAAATATTTAAGTGAAGCGATCATAAAACTAAGTCATCCTCAAAAGTAATATTGAGTTAGCACGATCACGCTCAAAATAACCAACTCAAAGATTGGGAAACCAATTGGAAAACACAATGATCAACTGGGAAATAAAGAACAAGACAGATAGGTGAAGAATGTGCCATAAATTATGCATGATGAAACCAAATGAGTTGTGATCATAGGATAAGCTCCAAGACTAAGCCAAGAACATGTTGTCATGAACACAACAAAAAATAACAAGCATAGATAGACCGCCACTCAAAACAACAAAAACTGCCCAATTGGAACAAAATAGAAAAAAAACTAAAGGAAATAATTTTGGTTGGTGCAAGATTTCCAAGATCCTAAGATGCTCATGCATCAAACAAGAACAACTCTATCTCAGAATTCACACTCATCTCTGCACTATTCATTAGGAACACGAAACAACAACCTCTATCAAAAAAGAAATAACTTGTTAATATCTAAATCATGAGATACTCAAGTTGAGGACACACATCCATGTCCTAAACTCACCACTAGGTTAGCAACCAAGAATATTGCATAACTGATCCACACTGATCCAATAATTGAAACAATGTCTCTTCCTAAACAACTAAAATACCAGTGTCAGATAAATCCTTCATATCTCACTTAAATCATCATGTGAACCTTTGTAAGTTGACATAGGTCATCTACATACATGAATGAAACCATTTGTACCTTTGCAACATCTGATATTCTATATAGTAGTCATACCAAAGTAATCTTCTCACTAAACATCCATGGAACACACAAGAACATTGTCATCAATAATAGTAATATGTTGACATCAATGAAAAAACATGAATGTCAACATAATATCCAACAATCTCCCCCTTTGGAATTGATGGAAATATATGATGTGAAAAATCAAGCCAATGCACAAAGAAACAATATCAGCAATACCACTAGCAATATCCACAGTATCTTTCAAAGTCTCTCTAACAATCTCTCCCCCTTAGCTAAAGCAATCTTTAACACTATTTTTCACATGACTATCTCCCCCCCTTTGACATCAATGACAAAGGAACATATATGCACTAATTCATAGAAGCCAAAAATATGAACAAACATCTCTCCCTCAAATATGAACAACTGACTTATCATGCTAGCTACTCTCCCTGAGTAGTAGCCACAAAAAACATCAATCTAGAACAATGATGATCTCTATAAGTAAAATTGACTGATGCAAATTAATTCATCTCTAGCTCTAACCAGGAGGGGAAATCAACCCAAGCTTACCTCAGAGATACTCAAAAGTATCCTTTGGCAATGATTGTTGGGATTAATGGGAAGTAGTACTGAGAAGGGAGGGATGAATCAACACCTCTAAAATTTTTAACACTTTTCACCTTTCATCATTAGCAAACAATCTTTACTGTATTACCGACTATTTTTGATGTTCTTTCTTATGCATGTAGTATTAATTCATAAACTTAATTATATGCAACATTCATAGAAACATTCATGAAATTAATAGACACATAACACAAGATATGATATCACAGAAAACTCCTGTTAGGAAGTAAAAAATGCGATGGGGATGACACCCACAAAAATTCACTACCTGTAGAATGGAAGGGAGCCAGTAAAGGCTTACAATTGATCACTTCTGATGATCTACCTTGTTAGGAGTATTAATGTGGAGACCTATTAGGATCTACTCTGTTAAGAGCTTTTAACAACACTAATGAAGTGTGCACTCAGTTAAGAGATTTACAATAGGAATGTTAAGTCCACCTTCCTTGAAAGGATTTCTTAAGTGTACCCCACTTGTTAGAATGTGTACAATATGTTTGAACTGATAGTATACAATCTACAATTGCTGATTACAGATCCATTAAAGCTCACAAAATATGAATATCACCTATAGTGATTGATTAATACCTTTTCCTTCTCGTCGATAGCCTGTGTTCTATTCTTGACAACTGATTTGATCTTTGTCTGTGCTCTTGCATGAATTCTCTTGTCTGATCCTTAGATGCTCTTAGTGGATACAATCATCATCGAACAAGATGTTCATAATATATTGAGCATCTATTAATACAAGTATTTGACCTATTCTAGAATCACACATTACAATGTTAACTCTTGATCCAAGGTATACAACTTGACCTTGATCCTTTAGTTTGCATGTTTTAAACCAGCTAAACTAATTAAAACAGTAATAATTACATTTCTTTCTTCGCACATAATGGATTTAAAACAAATCAAGAAGATAAATATAAAACTTCAGTTATTTATCTGACATGGAAAGTCAGATCCACATTTTTTTAGGATGTAACTGACTGTCAGTTCTTGATCAGCGGTGTGAAATGAAAGTCTGTCGGTGTTCCTTCATTGAACTAATTATCGAGTTCCCTTTACCTGTTGGATTCCACTCTTTGATTGTTTTGTCGGGTTGCACTATTGGTTACTCGTCAGGTTCCCTTGTCCTTTTTGTTATCGGGTAACATTGAATATTGTTTGTTGAGATGCTTTGTACTTGGCAATATCGGTAACCTTGGTGTTGGGTAGTGCTGTGCCCTATCTGTTGGTGTAGTATAAACCAATGGTGTAGATCATGTTTTTCCTTGCATATACTAATGGAAAAATATAATGTCTTCAATCTCCCCCTTTGACATTAGTATCAAAAACTGATATGTTCATAATACTAAAGTGTTTAGTATGGACACCATGTATATATCCATGTCATTATATGACTCCCCCTAACTGTATGTATCGGTATAGTATAAGTATATGTACATGTATACTTGCCTTTATACTATACATCCCCTGTTATTTTCTCTTTCAAATGACTGATTGTACAAATCATTTCCTCATTTCATTTCCCCCTTTTACTATTGATTGTACATATCATTTCCCCCTTTATTTGATACTCATGACAAAAATGTACAACTTATTGTTGGAAAGTGACAATGCAAGCAATTGTTATTTTGTCATTGCTGTCAAACCTTAACTGGTGAGACTATTGTTATCACTTTGAGTACCATATCTATTGTTGATGAAGAAGATTTAACAAGAAGACCAAGTGAATGGTTGAGTTAAGGCAATTAAAAGGGTACTTGATCAGTTGGCACTCTGGCAAAGTAATTAGTTGTTTATCTTTCAAAGACAGTCTTTTTGGCTGTTCTGTGCCGAGCAAAGTTTGGCTTGTGCTGAGAAAAGTTTCTTATGCTGAGCAAAGTTGCTTGTGCCGAGAAAAGTTGTTCGTGATGAGAAAATTTGTTCAATGCCGAGCACCAGTGAAATTGCTGAGTGGAAACAATGATGTTGGCCGACTTATAGTATTTGGATTAATGATGAGATTTGAGATCTCTGGCTGACTTAGCTAATTTTATTGGGATATGTAATGTTAATTAAAGATTGATCCATGCCATTTAATGTATGGGTAACTGTAATTAATGCATGGTTTCAAGATTTAATTAGAGACTACTTTGGAGAAGCAAATGTAATGCAAAGATGGAATGATTCGTTGGATCTGACCTAACCTAAGATCTATGATCTTGTTTAAGCGGAAAAAGATTTATCTGACCTAGACAGAGAGGTATATGATAACCTCAAGGGGTTATTCATACAGGATGCTGAAGTGTGCTATTGGATGTGAAGTACATGTGTGTATGCAAGAGGATTACATAGTTGATTTACTGTTTGGCATGATCTAGCAGAGAAGGCTGAATACAGAAGCAGAGAGTTGCATGTGTGATTGCTTGACGGATTTCCAAGCA
>MU225145.1:1506601-1574043 GCA_018584345.1 Thuja plicata | reverse complement strand
GTGCTAGATACTTTATTCTATTTGTTGATGATTATTCAAGGATGATGACTATAATGTTTCTCAAGGAAAAATCTGATGCATTCCAATTATTTAAATGGTACTTAGCTAAAGTTGAAAAGGAAACAGGTAAAAGTTTGAAATGCTTAAGATCTGACAAAGGTGGAGAGTTTATTTCTAATGAGTTTAATAGGTTCTGCAATGATTGAGGCATAAAGAGACAGATGCCCGCACCTAGGACTCCTCCACAATATGGTATTGCTGAACGAAGAAACATATCTATCATGGACTGTGCAAGAACACTAATGATGGAGAAAAA
The DNA here is from genome assembly GCA_018584345.1 of Thuja plicata. Taxonomy (NCBI): domain Eukaryota; kingdom Viridiplantae; phylum Streptophyta; class Pinopsida; order Cupressales; family Cupressaceae; genus Thuja; species Thuja plicata. Next base: position 1,573,727 of record MU225145.1, on the reverse strand, counting down.
TATTGCACATAAATATTGGAAAGAAGCTGTAAGTACTGCAGTCTATACACTGAATAGAGTTCAAGTCAAGAAAGGTACAAATGCTACACTTTATGAACTTTGGTATGGTTATGCACCTAGTGTAAAGTATTTTAAAGTATTTGGAAGAAAATGTTTTATACTAAAAGACAACAGAAATGGAAAACTTGATGCAAAAGGTGAAGAAGGCATATTCCTTGGTTATTCAATGAAAAGCAAAGCATACAAATGTTTTAATTCTAATACTAACAAAATTGTTGAAAGTGCAAATGTAAGAATTGATGAGTTTGCAGAAAGAAATGAAGCTGAAAGTACACAAGAGCCTAAAAGCTACAGATTATTCATATATCTGGATGAGGAAGATTCTAATTCACTACCTGAGACTACTGCTGAGCAACAACATGCACCTGCCGAGTCACAGAGTGGAGTTCCTGAGCAACAAGAAGTGAATGCCGAGCTATCTAATGGAGATGCCAAGTCACAAAATCAACCAAAATTGAATACAAACAATGAACCTAAAGCAAGGACTGAGCCCACTCTAGGAAAATATGTGAGGAGAAACCACAATTTTGATCAAATCATTGGATCAAAGGATTCTGAAGTTATGACACGAAGTAAGTTGAAAAATGGTACATGTCTGTTATGTGAATTTGAGCCCAAAATAGTGAAAGATGCTTTAGAAAATGAAGATTGGATACAAGCAATGAATGAGGAAATTGAGAAGATTGAGAAGAACAAGACTTGGAAACTTGTACCTAGGCCGAAGGATAAAAATGTAATTGGCACAAAGTGGGTATTCAAAAATAAACTGAATGAACATGGAGATGTGACAAGAAACAAAGCTAGACTAGTATGCAAGGGTTATGCATAGGAGGAATGAATTGACTACGGTAAAACCTTCAACCCAGTTGCAAGATTGGAAGGAGTCAGAACCTTACTTGCATATGCAGCCTATAAAGGATTCAAATTTTTTTAGATGGATGTGAAATCTGCATTTCTTAATGGTATCTCGGAAGAGGAAGTGTATATTGAGAAAGTTGATGGTTTTGTTGACCCAAACAAAAGAGATATGGTTTGCAAACTACCCAAAGCATTATATGGACTGAAGCAAGCGCCAAGAGCATGGTATGAGAGATTAAACAATTATTTGATCAACATTGGATTTGCAAGAACCAATGACAACAACAACCTGTACTTAAAGACAGAGCAAAGTAAAGGTACATTATTAGCTAAACTTTTTGTAGATGACATCATATTTAGTGGACAAGATGTGTTATGTTAAAAATTTGCAATAGAGATGTAAACTGAGTTTGAGATGTCTATGTTTGGTGAAATAAAATTCTTTGTTGGCTTACAAATTTATCAAATGAAGAATGGTATCTATATCACTCAATCTAAATATATCAAAGAGATACTACAAACTTTTGGAATGGAAGAGTACAAACTAGTGAGTAAACCCATGGCTACTAGATAGAAGATGACAAAAGATGATGACATAAAAGAAGTGAACCAAACACTCTACAGATCAATGATCAGAAAATTATAGTATGTTGTACACAGTAGACCTGATATTGCCCTAGCTATTGGAATTGTTGCAAGATTTTCTGCTAACCCCAAGGAAACTCACATGATGGTAGTAAAAAGAATTCTAAGATATTTGAAAGGAATTGATGAATATGGTCTATACTACAAAAGGAATGAACAGTTTGAACTCAGAGTTTACACTGACTATGACTGGGCTGGAAATGTTAATGACAGGTAAAGCACTATTGGTGGAGCATTTCTTTTAGGAAAAAGATTGATCTCCTGGACAAGAAAGAAACAGAATTGCACCTCACAATCTACAACTGAAGCCAAGTATGTGGCAGAAACAGTTAATTGTTCTAACATTGTGTGGTTGAAGATACTACTAAAAGGTATGAAGGAAGAAATCATTGACCCAGTTTTCATATATTGTGATAACATGAGTGCTATTAATATTTCTAAAAATCGTGTTATGCACTCAAAGATAAAGCATATAACTATCAAGTATCATTACTTGAGGGAGCTAGTTCAGAATAAAGAAGTGAGACTAGATTATGTGAACACTAAAGAACAATTAGCAGACATATTCACAAAAGCACTACCCAAGGATGCTCATGAGTATCTATGAGGTAAAATGGGGGTGATTCCCCTAACTGGGGCTAATTTAGTTTTGTATGGTACTATTGCATCAAATATTACATTCAAAATACTTGACACATTGATGCACACTTAGTCACACTTTAGGATGCTAGCTAAAGTTGTGAAGATGAACAAGGACATAAAAGAAAATCAGTCATAATCAAGATGATAGGATCAACATGATACTGAAGATCTACATGATAAAGATATCAACGTCTTTGGCATTGTTGTCAAAGAGGGAGAGATTGCGTAAGATTTCCTAGAGGAAGAGATTACCAAGAGGGAGAGATTACATAAAGGAAAGATAAATATTTACATAGATGATTACAGTGTGATTACAGACACAGAGGGAGAAATGTTTTACAGATAAGAATCAGAATGAAGCTAAAGACATTAATGAAGATTTGTTCATATCAAGGAACATAGGTGAATTTTTGGATTTTATGGTAACTATGCTTGTTAAATCATTGTTTTAAATATTTTGTGTTGCCATCAATGCCAAAGAGGGAGATTGTTGTAAAGTGACAATGCAAGCAATTGTTATTTTGTCATTGTTGTCAAACCTTAACTGGTGAGACTATTGTTATTTGTTTGAGTACCATATCTACTATTGATGAAGAAGATTTAACAAGAAGACCAAGTGAATGTTTGAGTTAAGGCAATTAAAAGGGTACTTGATCAGTTGGCACTCTGGAAAAGTAATTTGTTGTTTATCTTTCAAAGACAGTTTTTCTGGCTGTTTTGTGCCGAGCAAAGTTTGGCTTGTACTGAGAAAAGTTGCTTATGCTGAGAAAAGTTGCTTGTGCCAAGAAAAGTTGTTCGTGATGAGCAAAGTTGTTCAATGCCGAGCACTAGTGAAATTGCTGAGTGGAAATAGTGATGTTGGCCAACTTACAGTATTTGGATTAATGATGAGATTTGAGATCTCTGGCCAACTTAGCTAATTTTATTGGGATATGTAATGTTAATTAAAGATTGATCCATGTCATTTAATGTATGGGTAAATATAATTAATGCATGGTTTCAAGATTTAATTAGAGACTAATTTGGAGAAGTAAATGTAATGAAAAGATGGAATGATCCGTTGGATCTGACCTAACCTAAGATCTACGATCTTGTTTAAGTGGCAAAAGATTTATCTGACCTAGACAGAGAGGTATATGATAACCTCAAGGGGTTATTCATTCAGGATGCTGAAGTGTGCTATTGGATGGGAAGTACATGTGTGTATGCAAGAGGATTGCATAGTTGATTTACTGTTTGGCATGTTCTAGTAGAGAAGGCTGAATACAGAAGCAAAGAGTTGCATGTGTGATTGCTTGATGGATTTCCAAGTAGATCAAAAGGTTGAAATGACAATGCAGGCTATCCAATAAGTTAACATCAGAGCTGTAATTGGATCTGAATTTGCAAAGTAAGTTGTATGTATCAGATCACAACTTCTGATTACTTTCTAACCATTGTATCAGTTAAATCCTTTAACAAGGTTGACCTAACAGTCATTTGTATAAATCCTCTAACAAGGTGACATTCAGGTGGAATTTTCTAAGTCCTCTAACAAGGCCACTCCTGATAGGGTGATTAAATCCTTTAACTAGGTCACACCTAATAGTGTGTTATTGTAACCTTTAACATGGTTGGCTCCTCATAGAGCTCACTTTAGAAGAGTGAAAACTTGGTAGCATGTTACTGGTGATTTTTCCCATATTGGGTTTCCACATTAAATACTTGTGTCAACTTGTATGAATGCTTATGGTTTGTTTTACTATTATATTTCTACAAGCTAATTTCATTAGATAGTAAATTGCATGATTTTAAGTTGTTGACATATGCTACTGCTGCTGAGTAGATCTGAAATATAGAAAGTTTTATTTGCTACATCTAGACTTGAGGATAACTAATTCACCCCTCCCTTCTCAGTTATTCTAAATTCATTCTAACACTTGTAAGTTGTCAAAAATGTGCAACTTACAATGTGTCAAGAATGTGGGAGTGGGTGTTATTGATATCTTCAAGAATTTTCTCCCATTTTTCTTTGAGGAGTTCTAGTTCCATGTGCTCTAGCTCAATCTAGACATGCATATCATAAACGCTGTCTAGGACAATTATTTATGGGGTGGTAATAAGTGCTCTTGCCTTTGTCATATGTTGTTGCAGTAATGAGAGTGTTGGTAAGAGTTGATCTTGAAGCTCATATACCTCATCTCTGAACTTTGTTTATGCAATCTGAATGTCTTGTCTCAGCTTTCGAGCTTGCTTGAGCTTCTCATTGTGCAATTCAATTGCCTCTTCACTATTCATGAGAATTTGTGTACTTGTCTGAAGATCAAAATATATCTGTGCTATCTTGTCAGTATACTCCTTGGTGAGTTGATCTAATGTGCATAACTTCTAAATTAAGGCTATTGCTTCTAAAATAATTGGGTCTACTATGCTAACCAATTTAGAAAGCTTTACCTTTTTCAGTGCCACTTCTCGGCTTATCTTCTTAGCTAACTTGAATTCATACTTCTTTTCAAGTCTAGCTTCCACTGCCTTCTTAGCATCTATGTTCTGATATGTGATTTCATCAGTGAGAATCACTAATTGATCAAGCATGGGGGCTATTTGATCAACATCTATGTCAGGTACAATTTGTTGAAGTATTCCTCGTGCAACTTCAAGTAACTTTTCTTCTTTGGTGGCTTTTCTCAACTTGTCCTACATGGATTTCCTTTCATAAAGTCATGCATACTTTGTCAATTCAGTAGGATCCAATGTCCTAGGATCACAAAATCGAATCTCAATAATTTCATCCAAAGTGACTGGATTCTTGTTCTTTCTCTTCTTCTTCCTTGAGATTTGTGTTGAAGCAGATGTATGAATTACCATTGCTAGTTCATTTGTCTTCTTTGAAGCACTTGGTGAAGGCTTTGTTGAAGAAGCTTCTTTTGTTTTATGCTTGGGGTTCACCTTTCAGTTTGGTGAAGACATCTCTCCATCAACCTTGGGTGTTTCTACAGATTTCTCTTCTATTTTATTCTCCTATTCATCTATTTTTGCTTCTTCACCCTTTTCCTTCTACTTGTCCTCTTCTACTTGTTTATCTTCTTCCTTATTCAGATCAGTAGACTTGTCTTTTTGATCATCGGTTGCAGCTTGCTCTGTAGTTGTATCTTTTTTTTTATCTGAGGTGTCCTTTGTCTTTGCATCACCTTTGTCCTTGGGTATGCTTGAATCTGCTCCATTTGACTCTTCATTTCATTCTATCAGATTTATTACCTTCATCAATACTGACATGTTATTCTGCATGCTTACTTGTGCTGCATCTAGAAGTGTGTCCTTCTCATCAGTTTGATCTTATTGAGCAGTGACATCTTCATCTTTTTGTAGTTGATCGGCATGGTCCAGTCTTGTGATGTTAATAATTGATGTGTCTGGCCATATTTCATCAGCAACATCCATGTCCTTATTTTATTGGGTCTCCATTTGTTGTTTCTTGTTTTGATCCTTAAGATATATAAAAATTACGTCATCCTCTTTCTGAGGATCTTAATCTAAATCATAATGAGTGATGTCTTGAATGTCAAGATCATCCATGACTTTGTCTAAGTCAATGGGCTCATTATTATGTACATTGTCTAAAGCAATGTTCTTAGGAGTTTCTTTCTCCTCCTCTCCATGAGGTGTGTTGGTGAGAAGTAATAAATTCTCACAACTTATTAAATCTGTAGGTAGATCTAGGAGTTGTCTCCATTTGGTCTTGGTCATGTTGTCTAGCTCTATAAATTTATCTTCTAGCACTTTGTAAGCTCTTATTTTAGCTACAAATTTACTTGAGTGCTTCTTCATTATTTATTTGATTTCTTCCATCTTTGATTTGAGAGGCATAAGTGTGACAAGTATCCTCTCCCTTGCTTCTTTTTCTATGTGTAGAGCATATGACCATTGTTGTGAAATTCTATCTCCCATTTCTTTGGGTATTTGGCTTATTAATTATACTGGTACATATTTAAATTTTACCATTGCCCTGATTATTGCATCTTGTATCTTGTTTTGGTCCTTTGGCTCAAGTTTATCCCACTGTCTAATTTTCCTATCAGTCATTGTACCTGTAGTAGCAATTGACTCAGTAATTTCATGAATTGTTCTAGTGAGATTTTTTTATATATTTACATCAGGTTCATCCTCTTTGGAATCTTCAATGTTAGCTTTGGTTCTGACCATTCTTTTCCTCCTTTTTGTAGGTGTTTTTTTCATAGTTTGTTCCTTTGTTTGTTGCTTCCTCTTATAGGTCCTCACTTAACCTTTCTTGAGAGGTGTAGTGGATTTTACTGTTTGGCTCCTTGTTCTCTAAGCCGCTGTGGTTCTTGGTTTCTTTGTAGGAGGTGGAGGTGTATCAGATTCAGTGGCCTCAAAATTTGATCCTTGCTCATGTTCCTCTGTATCGATGGTACCCTGTTCCTTGGTTTCCTTCATTTTTTCTTTGTCCTCCTCATTGACCGACAAAATATTTTCAAGATTCTTAACCATCTTGTTCTTCTTGTTCGTAGTCTTCTTGATGACTAGGCCTATTTTTATCTTAGAATTATCCTCTTCATAAGTTTCAAATCTTGGTTGTTTACTGTCATGTGGCTCATTTATCAATGCATCAATTACATTGGTTGCTTGATCTATGTTAATCTCATAGTTAAGAGGTGCTAACCAGGCTATCCTTGGTACAACTGGTTTAATATGAGTGAAATATGTATCTACCATAAAATATATTTCATCCCTATGTTTCTCACTCAATTGTTTAGGGATCCTCACTCTTTCTATCATCTTTTCCTTGAAGTTAAGGAAGTATTCAGTCATCACTGAATCAACATTATCTCCTAGCGACTTAATAAGTTCACTAATATGCAATGTGACTGATTTTGTAGTATCCCATTTTACTTTTCCTACTAAGGAAAGTATTCCTGAAAGTAAAAGAAAACACACATGATGAGTGAACCGAAATAAACTTGTTAGTCTTTGTAGACCTTATTTTTGTCATATTCTCATCAAGTTGTTTCAATAGGATCTCACATAGATCCATCTTTATTCCCTTTGTCACTATCTTGTAAGCTGTGTTTACTGCTGTTGATTCTATGCTGTTAAGCCTTCTTTCTTGGAAGATCTTGTAACAAATTACACATGCACCGAACCTCAGTTCCTTGTTGGTGATGGTGTTCACTTTCAGACCTCTGTTATCCCACACATCATTTGTGAGCTTTTCAACTTCTGGCCAGGAGGGATGCTTGTGTGCCTTAGGATTGTCGGTTATTAGGTAACCAGTTACAACATGTAACACATCCTTAGTGATTTGATTAGGTTCATCTAACCACAACTTTTGTTCATGCATTCTACTCAAAACTAACCTAATCCAGTCAGTTTTGAAAATCCTCAGGAAATATAGGGCATTAGTTATCCCTTTAACTTGCAGATGCTTGTGTTCTTCTTTCAAGTTTCCTTCTGCATCACACAACTTCTTATAAGCTTGGTCTATCTCCAGATCACCTATTTGAGTGATCTTGCAGTGAATGTAAGACCTTACGTCCTCTATCAGCAAAACCCTAGGTGGATTTTTTGAAAATGCGCTAGAATCATTAGGTTGCGATGGGATCTCTGGGCATATCTTGTACTTAGGCTCCACATAGGTGATGTTCTTTATTAACTTGACCACATTCTTCTTATCATTCTTAATCTTTACAATTTTTGAAGTGGTTTCCATCGTATTTCAAATTTAGGGCTTTTCTGTAAATGACAACAGAGTTCTTTGGTATTTCTGGTACTTACTTCGATCTGTGTGGTTGGTGAGTGATCTATTTGGTGTGCATTGGATCAAGTCAAGGTTGCTCTGCTATCTGATCTCTTTTTTCTCTGTTCTTTCTTCTCAAATTGCATGTGATAAATGAAGTGCTCCCATCGATTATTTATAGAATTTTGTCCTAAGTTTGTTATAAATGCTCAATGACTCGTCGGGTCATGAAGATGGAATTCGTCGGGAAGACTTTCAATTAACATTGTCGGTGTAAATAGGATGCTCAGGATAGCTGTTAAGATTTTTTCTTTCACCGATGGATATCGATGTTGTGTCAAGACAATCATTTTAACTTTGCTTCCTTACCGATGGGTGTCTGGTTACATTAGCAACTTAGCCTTTTTATGTGTTGATCGACAATTCTTAGTAAGTGTAGACAACTCATCCTTTATGTTCACTGATGATTTTTGGTATGTGTTTACCGATGGGGTTGTTTTCTCACAATTGTAACAAGTAACATAATATGCATCTTTATTCATGTAGATTTTGACTATCTATCAATTTGTATAATGAAATTGATGCAAAATATGACTTGGTATAGTGCAGTTCCATACTTACTTGTTCATCTTTAGGCGGGGTTAGTGATGTCACCAGATCCATGGGATGAGGTGTCACCTACTGAATTGCTTGGTCTAACTTCTTCAGTGGTTGAAGCTTTCCTCCACATTTGCTTTCTCATTTTCTTGATGACTTCAATAGTGTTACCATTTGCAAAAGTGGCGGTTTCTGTTAATTGGCCTCTGCATTCCTTCTTTAGATGTCCAACCTTATGACAGTGCAAATGTGCCATTCCCAGTTTGGTCTATCCTATAAACCTTTTGGTCCATAATCTCATGCAGTTTGCAGTAATATGACCATATCTACCACATGCTATGCATTTTATCCATGTGTTGTAGTCCCAAACATATGAATTACCGACCCTTCTCAGTTTATATCCATTTTCTTCTTTTTTGGGTTTCCATGCTTTAATTTTCTTCTTCCTACATTCCAGAGATGTGTGCCCATGCATTTTGCAGGTGGGAAAATACTTGTCCATATAGGTTTCCTTCTTTGGTTCTTTCACTTTTGATTTACATTCATGTGCTTTATGTCCTTTCTTGTTGCAATTATGACAATGTCCAATGAATGTAAATGTGGATTTAGGAATACCTTTTTCTTTGCTCCTGCAGACATTTGAGGTGTGGCCTTTCTTTCCACAGTGATTGCATGTCAAATTTCTTGATCTAGGATTTGTGTAGGGATCTTTTGGATCAGCTTCATTTGATGACTCTCCATGCTCTGTGTACCCTAGTCCAATGTTGGTGTTGGGTCTTCTTTGTGCATTCAAGAATTCATCCATCCTTTTTGTACTCTCTTCAGATTTCTTAATTATATCATTATGCCATTGTAGAATTCTGGACTCATGCTTTAGTTTTTCATTCTCTTCTCTTAGTTCATCGATAATTTGTATTCTTTCAATGAGTTCCACATTCATTCTATTTGCTTCTTGACTCATAAGAATAATCTGATTAGCTACCTCATGGTGATTCTCTCTAAGTCTTTGTATCTCAGACTCCTTTTCTTGTAGATTTTCTATGATCTTTCTTCTATCATCAATAGCTAGAGTTCTTTCTTGTTCAGCTTGCCTTGCATTGTTCATGACATCAGCCATTCTTACCATCTGTGTCTCTTGACCAATTTGCAGAGATTTGACTTGTCTAGCCAAATATATATTGATCTCAGTTAGGCTTGTGATGCTTTCTTCTGATGTATCTGATGCCTTGCTTGTATTTGATCTTGAAGACTCAACGAAATCTGGAATCTCTTCCTCAAGATAATTTTTCTCATTATGGTGAGAAGCCATATTATTTATTTCATCTAGTAGCTATCTCATACCGAATCTAGCTTCTTTATACTATTCATAGAAAATATGGATTTCAAGCTTTTTATTCTCAATATTTTTATCAAGTTTATACTTCTCCATTGTATGATCTTTTCTCTTAAGCCTTTAAGCTTTCCAAGAAGAGACTTAGCTCTGATACCAATTGTTTGGATTAATGGGAAGTATTACTGAGAGGGAAGGGGTGAATCAATACCTCTAAAACTTTAACACTTTTCACCTTTCATCATTAGTAAACAATCTTTACTGTATTACCGACCATTTCTGATGTTCTTTCCTATGCATGTAGTATTAATTTATAAACTTAATTATATGCAACATTCATAGAAACATTCATGAAAGTAATATACACATAACACAAGATATGATATCATAGAAAACTCATGTTAGGAAATAAAAACTATGGTAGGGATGACACCCACAAAACTTCACTATCTGCAGAATGGAAGAGAGTCGGTAAAGGCTTACAATTGATCACTTCTGATGATCTACCCTGTTAGGAGTATTAATGTGGAGACCTGTTAGGATCTACTTTGTTAAGATATTTTAACAACACTAATGAAGTGTGCACTCGGTTAAGAGATTTACAATAGGACTGTTAAGTCCACCTTCCTTGAAAGGATTTCTTAAGTGTACCCCACTTGTTAGAATGTGTACAATATATTTGACCTGATAGTATGCAATCTAAAATTTTTGATTATAGATCTACTAAGCTCATAGAATATGAATATCACCTATAGTGATTGATTAATAGCTTTTCCTGCTCACTGGTAGCCTGTGTTCTATTCTTGACAACTGATTTGATCTTTGTCTGTGCTATTGCGTGAATTCTCTTGTCTGATCCTTAGATTCTCTAAGTGGCTATAATCATCATCAAACAACATGTTCATAATTGATTGAGCATCTATTTATACAAGTATTTGACCTATTCTAGAATCATGTATTACAATGTTAACTCTTGATCCAAGGTATACAACTTGAACTTGATCCTTTAGTTTGCATGTTTTAAAATAATTAAACTGATTAAAACAATAATAATTACATTTCTTTCTCCATACATAATGGTTTTAAAACAAATCAAGAAGCTAAATATAAAACTTCAGTGATTTATCTGACGTGGAAAGTCAGATCCACTTTTTGCAGGATGTAACTGACTGTCAGTTCTTGATTGTCAGTGTGAACTGAAAGTCTGTCGGTGTTCCTTCATTGAACTGATTTTTGGGTTCCCTTCATCTTTTTGGTTCCACTCTTTGATTGTTTCATCAAGTTGCACTGTTGGTTACTCATCAGGGTCCCTTGTCCTTTTTGTCATCGGGTAACACTAAATAGTGTTTTTCGGGATGCTTTGTACTTGGCAGTATCGGTAACCTTGGCGTCAGGTAGTGTTGTGCCTTGTCTGTCGGTGTAGTATAAATCGATGGTGTAGATCATGTTTTTCCTTGCATATACTAATGGAAAAATATAATGTGTTAAATGGCTTCGTGAAGATATCTACAATCTTCTCTTTTATAGATACGTATTCCAATCTAAATTCTTTCTCACCGACCTTGTCTCTCAAGAAATGATATTTAATAGAAATATGCTTTGTCTTTGAATGCAACACAAGGTTCTTTGAAATATTGATAGCACTTGAATTGTCACAATAGATAGTAATAATCTTATCAATACTTACCATGATTTATTTAAACATTTTCATCATCCATATCAATTGTGTACAATTAATAACAACAATAACATATTTAGCTTCAACAGTCAATTATGATGTACAATTTTATTTCTTACTTTCCCATGAAACTAACCTTTTTCCCAAGAAGAATGCTCCACCACTTGTGTTTTTTCTGTCATGCACATTACCTACCCAATCTGCATCAGTAAATACACTCAATGTAAAATCATCATCCTTACCATACCATAAGCCATAATCAATTACCCATTTCAAGTATCTAAATATCCTTTTAAAATAAATAATATGTGATTCCTTTAGTTTTTCTTGAAATCTTGCAACAATGCAAACAACATTCATAATATCCTGTAATTCCCCTCCAACCCTCACAAAACCTAATTATGCCTATTGGAAGTTTGGGACTTTTATTCTCTACTAATGATTCTGATTAAAATTACTAATCCGATCTATCACATCTCCACGTAAGTGTTTAATGTATATTTCTCTTTGAGTAGTGATGTCAACTATGTGCTCATGATCTTTTAGGAACATCATGTTATGAAACAATCTAATATGTTTGTTGTGTGAGGAACTTCCTTTTTGATAGTTTGAGTACACTTGGATGAATTAAGTTGATTAAGATACTTTTATGACTATGTTATGGATGGTGTATTTATGTTGCTAAAAATTATCATAAAGATTAGGTTATCTATGTCCTTTACCTAGTCATTATTAACACTCTTGTATGATTTTATGAATGATTGTGATGTTAACTATTGATTAGGGATTAACCCAAATCACCTAATGGATCATATTATGTAGTCAATCTAACCCTTGCTTTATAATTAATTAGAATTACTTTATATTACACATTCTTATACCCTAGTGACATCATACTTGAACTCTAACCTAATGAATTATATTCTTAGAATATTTAATGGAATTTGGTTTATATACATGATGACATTACCAATGATGATAGTTTATTTTCATTTTGAGATTATGGTGGCGCTAATAATACTAACTCAATCATGATTTATAATGAGTATTGTATGGTGTGTGTGTGTGTGTGTGTGTGGGATGAAGTGAGGCAGTCATAGTCACTTCCGCATGAGATCCACATGATGTTTCACTCCCCCTCCTTGTTTTTCATTGCTTTCACACACACACACACACACACACACACACATTTGTATTTCTCAACTTGGTGATGCAGGATGGAGGTACTAGGCATCAACTCTACGTGGCCACACATGTCTGAGCGTGCCTTAAAAATTGTCGAATGTTGTTGTCTTGGAGATATTACCAAGGTTCCTCAAGTATACCCTTTGAACTTAGGTTCCCTTTTCAGGAAGACACCCTATTTGGGCTTGGGTTGTATTACTATTTTGATGGTTTTGGGATTTGGGTTCTGGTCAGTTGACCTTGTTCTTTTATTATTGTCAATTACATTTGTAGTATGATTCTTAGTTATTATATATATATATATATATATATATATATATATATATATATATAATGTGTTTAAATGAGTATGGCGTGACTAAATATATGTATATTTATGTATGTATGGGTGCACACATATATGCCTACATATATAAATAAATACATTTGTGTATGTATAAAGATATGTATATGTATAATTAGAGTTGTGATGTAAATATTGTATTCAAATATAATATAAAATTAAATAATTGAAGAACTAATATTATTATGCCTAATTGACAAAACTAGCTTTCTAGGAGATTCGAACTCAAGACCTCCTAGGAGTAAGGCTAGCTAGTTAGCATTGGGCTATGTGTGTTTCTTGATCATCTATATTATCTTCAACATATTTGAGTACTTCACAATATTATTTAAGTTAATAAATAATTAAAGTTGTAACCTATCATTCATGGGAATAATTAATTAATTTGGAAACCAACTATGGAAGTTGGAGAAGTTGCTTCCAGTAAAGCAACTCCTCCAACCATATAGTTGTCTATATGTATAAGGTAAAATATTTTATGGATAGAGACCTTTTTTTTTGAGATTCTGAGAATAAGATTTGTAATGTGAAAATGGTGTTACTTAATCAAGAATTGAGGAAGAGAACAATGTTTTATTTTTTTGAGAAAATGGAGAAATGGTTGTTGCAAAAAAATATAGTCATGATGCGGAGGCCATATCTCCCTAACCCATCGTTGGATCTTGATAAATTTTTAATATAATATCAGTAAGAGCCCAATTGTGTCACTTCTCACCAGAGCAATCAAATAAATATGATGCGTTCAAAATTTATAGATCACTGTGTGTGGGTCTATCTAGGAGGACAACAAAAAGGATGTTGGACAACCTGAAGGTTGATGGAATTTCTCTAACACCAAGGGAAATCTCTGGAAGAATCTAGGTAGAGTCTAAAAATAGAAAGAATTTTCTTGTGTCTATGTAATTTATTGTAGGAATGTGTTTTATATTGTTTCTATTCTATTATTGATCATATTTATAGATAAGTAAGGTAGTTTAAAAAATGTTCGTAATGGAATCTAGAAATAAGTATCTGTATCTAATGTGTTGGCTTGATGAGTTTTTCAATATCTATTATTGGGAGTGATTATTTATTCTTGTTTGGTTTTTAATTATATGTGTATTTTATGTTTGAATAGTGGTTAAAGTCCCACTTAAATTTTTTTTGAGTTTTGGAAGGTTTACGATGTCATTTTATCACCCTTCCTTTTGATAGCTATGTCATGTGGTATTATTTTCTTCTATGTTCTATCTTTGATTTTGTGTATGATAAAGCTCCATATCAATATAAAGGTGTCCTTTTGATGGTCATATATTATTCATATTCATATTTTTCACATTTTTAGGGTTTGGACTCATCCTAAAGGTTTGAGAACTCAGGAGAATTTCCTAAATCTAGGGACTAGATGTTTTGTAGTGATTACAAGTCCCTTTTGATGGCATGCTTGAGTAGGTAAACAAGGTACCCTAGGTGGGTGGCTCACCATAGGTGCTATGACCCAAAGTGGTTTCTAGGAGATTCTATGGGTGAGTTCTTAATCAAGTGATAACCATTAAAATAAACTTGGGTTAAGGGTGAGTTTAAAACATAATAAAAGATAAGAAGTGCTAAAGTCCACATAGACCTATGGAGTACCGGTACACTGGATAACGGCCAAGGTGGATCCTTAAAATTTAAGAGGGGACTGATGTTACATGGTTTCCAAGGAGGATCCCAATATACAGGCAGTGTGATGACACTCACCTAGTTGGTAATATGGAGCCCTCACTCGTAGTTTTTTGATGTTTGGATACTTGTTTGTATTTTGTGTTTCTTGTTTTTTTTTTTTCTATTGGATGGTTCTTTTGGGAAAGGTGTATTGTTGGCCTTATATTTCCTTAGAGCTTGTGTGGACCTTGGTTCTATCTCCTAGCATGGGGGAGTGGAACTCCACGGTTCCACATGGTTTTGTGGTTAATCTTATCGAGGTACTGTTTGTGGTTTCTTGGATGACTTTACCTTTGGATTCATGCTTGGAAGTTGTCAAGGATTCTACTTCTACATCATGTACTTCAATGAATTATAATTCTGATTTATTTATTTATTGAAAGCCCTTGTTGGGTAATGTAATGAAATGTAAATGAAGGGAGAATCAATGTAGTGGGAATGTGTATTTCTAGGTAAAATGAAGGGAAAATTTATGCTCTTACTTGTTTATGTTACCAATATTCAAATAATGTGGAATTTATCAGTTGTCTCCCTCTTATTCTATCTTGTAATAAAGTAAGTGATCTCTTGCATGAAAATTTATTCATATAGTTCTATCTTGTTTTTTGGATAAGGACCTAGCTTATATTGATATAATAAGTAAGTTCTCTTATATAATAGACTATAAAGGAATATTATGAAATGATTGTTTAATGAATGAACTTTTGTTTATGTCAAAGTGAAATTTTCTTGTTAGATAAGAAGGACTATAGTAAATGATAAATGATAATGGAATTACAATCGTGAAATAGCTGTATAATGAGGAAATGAGATGCCAAATATTAAGGAAAGTTTATAGAAAGTAGTACAATACATTTTGGTTCAGTGTAACCTATGATAATAACTTAATAAATTGACTTAGATATTGTTAACTTATGATTAATATTAAGAATGAGTTAGGAAAATTTTGGTTTGTACCTTAAAATATACATCTAGGTGGTAGGGTATGTGATAATTAATGATAATCTTTACCCTAATGTCTATGTGAAACTAAATTTATAAGATGGTTTACAGATGTTACGAAATTCAATTAGTTAGTAATGAGGAATGCATTGTATTGGTAAATTAAATGAAGGTGAATAATCAATGAAACATATTCATGATACAGTGATCATTTATTGTGAAGTTTTGTAAATATGTTAGACTTTTAATTCATTATGAAACTCTTAAATGTAATTAGATTAATCAATATTGTTTGAGTAGCTATATTAGGGAACATGTAATGACTAGGAAATCTTCATTTATGTTGCATTCATGTTTTGTGAGCATATGTGTATCAATTATTTTGATAATGTACATTGTAATAGTTTCAAAAAAAAATTGACTTCATCTTTAGAGATTAGATGGCCAGTCCTCCTGGGTTCCCTGGTGGGGCATTACATCTGGTATCAGAGCTCTAGGTTTCCACACTGTAAAATCTGGGGCTCATAACTCACTTATGTTTACCCTTTAAGCTCTTGTACTGTATTTCTTATTGATGTTAGCAGTTTGGACCCAACTGGACCAATATGTTGCATTTATCAAGGAATTACATTGGCTGACTCACTCAGCCCCAGGACTTATACTCCCATCGATTCTATACTTAGTAAGTTTGATGAAGTGGCTGAGACTCAATTCTGGCCCGTTGGATATTTTAGTAACACTATAATGGTGGAACTCTCCTAGATGATGCTCAAATCTGATGATATTGCCAAGGTGGTTGCAGAGTTGAAGGATAAGGTTGAAGACGTCAGCAATCACTTGGAAAGTTTGGTTGATCGTCAAGATTAACTGAAGGACGTGGAAGAGGAAAGCATACTCCAGATTATGGAAGCATATGAGAGGTTCAAAGGCCAACAAAATTTCACATACTCTGGGGATTCCTTCATTGTGGGTAGGTTCTGAGTAGTAAGTCTTTATTCTTTGAGCGTAAGCCCCCAGATTCCAAAATTTTGCATCCCAAGTTTTGTATTCTTTATGGTGATAAGTGTTGACATCTCCCCCGAGCTGATTGATCATTATCTATGGTTTGTTCTTAGATTTGAGGTCATCCTTTACAACTTGATGGGTGACTGTTAGCTAGAAAGTTCACTACAGATGTCTCCCAGCTGCCAATAAATCATTTCAGCATTTAATATCTGGTGTAGGAAGTATCGCTCGATGACCAAGAACCAAAGATACATTAATGAGGGCGTATGACCAAAGTTACACATAGAGAACCATCACATCTATAGGTAAAGAGGAAATTTTTTTGATGGTGGCTTTCTCAGAGCCTCTTTCCTTCTTTCCTCTCTTTTCTTCTCAAATGATTGTATATAGTATGATGATCCTGGCAGCGCAGGTAGTACCGGCTGTAAATATTGTAATATAATGTAAATAACTTGCATAGGTTAAGTTTCCTAGGTAGATAAGATGTCTATAAATAACAAGTCCGACGCCATTCCAAGGATCGTCAAATTGATGATTTAGTTGTCCATAAGTTATACAAGTTTTTAGCTATCTTGTTTTAAAAGTTTAGAGTAGATTGATGCTCCCTTGGAGCCGCTAGTGTAACCACTAGGGACGTTGGATGTTAAGTTAATGAAAGAATGAGGAGCACTACTTGGCACCATATGTTATATTGTTTCTGATCACGGAGTTAACAAATGCCTTTTATGGTGTATGCTTTCTTATGTCCTTTGTTCCAGCTCTTTATTAATTAAATGAAATATTTCACCTTGCTACTGGTATATGTCCAATCGTTGATCATATTTATGCTTGGTATCTATTATTTATTTTCATGTGGAACTTTGTTGATGTTATGGAAATGTATATCATGACTGTAGTTAGAGATTTACACTAAACATGTCCTATCTTTTGATATTTTCTTTTTTAGAGATAAGAAGTGCTTGCAAGAAACCCATTATCGTCAAAGTTCCAGAGGTTGATGAGTCAAAACCAGCTATCCCCTCAAAATAAACAGTCACCTGTCCAACTAAGTTAATCCTGCACTGTCGTGACCTGACTACCAGGTGCTTGGAGGCTAGGAGAGCCTGATCTCTAGTAAACCTCTTCAAGCAAAGTTATCTGGTGCTCCGGTACTCGATGACAACTCTCTCCCTATTGGCAAGGCTGTCACGAAGACCCATCAACATAATCATTAGTTTATCAGTTGAAACCTATAAAGATGAAATCCATTAATCAGGACAAGATTTGGAGGATAGAATTACCGGTAATGTGATGAAGAAATTGGAAAAGAGTATTGTACAACAATATTAACGTAGATCACAGTTTTGAAGGCTGAATTATCAGAGGTAATTGCATAAATGAAGGAAGTTTTGAATAAAGTCACATCTATGTAAACAACATTATGTAATTTTGCAAAGTTCATAGGAGATATCAAAAATAACTTAAAGGTATTTAGACCGAGATTGTACAACATATCAAAAATCTCTAGCCTATGAAAAAGTTCATGGATCATTCAATTAAGCTAAGGGAGAATATATCAAAGGAGAAAGAATTAACATCCAAATGAGTAGGCCTACATATGAGAATATTGGAATTACAAGGAATAATCATGCCACACATTGATATTATTCAAGATAATATTACAAAAATGAATAAAATTATACAGACCTTAGAGTTAAGTGTCATGGATAGCCTTGAGGCACTTGCATCATAATTAAAATGACACACGATAGGATTGAACACACTACAGGTTGCCTGGGATATAATTTTGAAAAATATAGGGGACAAGTACAAGTTCATAATGGATAAAATATAAGGATATTCCTATTAAAAATCCCATTTGGCATTGAGTTCCAAAAAGGGGGAAATATTAGCAATAATAGAAAGGGGAAGTAGTAAGAAAGGGGAAGAAACAGATAGAAGAAGTATAGAGAATTATATCAACATATAATAGATGACATATTGAAGTTTTTTTTGTCATCAATGTCAAAGGGGAAGATTCTTGTAAATCTTTGGCATGATGATAAGTTTTTTCATTGATCTTAAATAGTATCAGAATCACTATCAGAGATAAGGAAGAGTTGTTAGTATATAGAGGTCAATTATTAGAAGCTGACCACTAGCGGTCATAAGGAAGATCATGAAGCAACCGACAAGAGGTAAAACAAAAAAATGATTTATGGGAAGATCAAGATTAAGGTTTTGGTTAACCCTAAGATCAAAGGTCAGGAATGAAGGATGAGTAAAGGAGATTTAAAGATAAAACGATTAAGGAGAAGATTAGAGAGAGTTGTTGAAGAGAAGAAGCTATGAGGATGATTTTGAGTAGAGAAGAGAATCAAAAGTAGAGAAGGATAGAGAATAGAGATTGTGAGCTTAAGGGATCTAAAAAACTTTAGAATAAAGTTCATATAATTAATTACTATCTTGTAAATAATCCTAATAGTTTCTACAAGGTATTGTAAAATCCCTTAATCGGGTAGTCTCTAACAAGACTGGTAAGTTTGTTAGTGTATGAACTTTTGTAAATATTTTAACATGGAGGATGTTGTATAGGCAGGACTAAAAATATTAACAAAGTAGTCCTAACAAGGCTAAAGATACACTTAACAATGTATCATTCACTCCTAATCAGGTGAGTCACTCGGAAGGTGACATATTGTAGCCCTAAAAGGAAATTGTTTTTATCCATGGTGAAGATTTGTGGGTGTCATCCCACTGTAGTTTTTCCCTCTGACCAAGGGTTTCTGCATAACCAAAATATAAGTGTTATGGATGTGAATCTGATTATGATTATTTTTATTTAGTTTATGTTTATATTATAGTATATCGGTAATAGTGATAACACTATCGGTTAAAGTCACTATCACGTAATGGTTGAAAGGTTTAAAGCTTAATTCAGTGCATAAGAGTTTGAAGTTTGTTAGTACTGATTCAACCCCCTCCTCTCAGTACCTAATCTTTCCAATTTATATTTAAATGTACTATATTTTAATTTAACAATAATATGAATATAGGTTCAAACTCCCACTAATGGAGTAGCTAAATATAGCAGCGTAAATTATATTGATAAACAATTTCTTGCTCATCTATACCTCACTTTAGTATCCCTAGCCTCCTATTCCTAATAATTCTTGATTCAACTCATACTGGTTCAAATTATGGCTTATTTTCTAGAATTTGGATCCCAGTTCCTTACTCTTTCTATTATTGGGTGACGTAGTCCCAAACTAGGGCCCAAATTCAAATGATTCAATGACTATCCTACAAGAGTGGGAAAAATTATTTCATATCAAATTATTTCATAATTTCAAACCCAAAATGCTAGGGAGAGGTATAAAATAAATATTACCCCCTTCCCCCCATTTTGACATCACACACATAGGAATTCAATCAAGCACTCAAGATGTTAAGTATCCCTAAGAGAAAGTGATCAAGCATCATCCCATGCATTGAATACAAGGAGTGAATTTCAGATCTATAACATTCATGATGGCATCCATGATAAACTCTTAATAATGTCAACCCTACAAGTAAACATCAATACCTTCAGAAGAATTTCAACACAAAGAAGGCCTATGAAGGTATAATCATTCAATTTTTAGATCCATCCTCTACTGCATAAAAACATGTTTTTATTTGCATTTCAATTTATCTCAATTAAGGTTAATTTATAAATTGGGATTTGACCTAGGTAAACCCCAATCAACCCAACAAATTATTTCTTTCTATGTGTAGGTGACAGGCTACAAAGTCACATATCCTTATTCATATTGAGTATCAAAAGACCTACACAACCCCTTTCCATAAATCCAAAAAAGATGGGACAAGGTAACCCCACCCAACGTCGTCTAGGATAAGATTTTTTGACATCATCTAGGACAAGGATTTCTTTCTCACTGTCATCTTTCATATTTTTCCCCAATTTCAGTAGCAGGTTCCTCTCTATCCATATTCTTAAAATCTACTACTAAATTCTATATAACTGACCTCTATTCTATTGTATATGTTGTAAATTTACCATATTTTACCTGATCTTTTTAATTCCTCTTTCACAATTGCAAAGTCAATTTAAATTCTCTATAACAGGCCTCTATTCTATTGTATATGTTGAAAACTATTATTTTACCATATTTTACCTTAGCTTTTTAATTCCTCTTTCACAATTGCATAGTCAATTTCAAATACCCTTGAAGGAGCTTTAAATCCACTTTGTGCCTAAAGATCTTGAGCCAAGTTGATCATTCTCCTTTCAATGTAATAGTAAAATAGGCCTAAGAATGATAGTTTGCATGTATAAACTAGAAAACCCTATTTCACAACCTTATAACATCTACAAAATGATGCTAACACACAAAACATCCACTACAATCCACAAGCCACCAATAATATACAATTCCTTCTAACAAACTCTTGTGAGTTTATATGCTAATAAATCAAAATGGATGAATGCCCTAAATTAAAACACCATGAATCCTTCACATGTAAGGACATGCAAGTTCATGAAAATCTCATGCATGCACATGTGAACACCAGGAAACCCTTGAAGCTTTGATACCAAATATTGTGAAATTGTTTGAAATGCATCCCATCTCTAATCAAATAAAAGTATTGATGAGATTTAATTTTCTTAGATCTATGATTGGATGTAAATCTAAAAATTAAGTTGTCTTAATATGAAAAACCTTGGATATATTCATAGGCTTTTTCATGCCAAAAAAACCACTTTAATATGCTTAATAAACCTATCGTAGATGTATATCAAATATTTAATGAAATTAAAATTACTTCATCATAAGCTAGCAACAATAAGAAAGTATAAATCAGCAACATGATAAAAACACCTCACAACATAGAATTTTGCGTGGAGAAACCCTTTCCAGGAAAAAATAGACCAAGAAGATAGGTTTATGCTTGTATTTTTTTCATGAAATATATATACATACAATCCTTCATTTCTTCTCTTCAACCTTCAATCCAATAAAACCTATGTATAAAAATGAAATACCATAATGTCTTTATTTCAAGCCCTCAATATATAGAGTTATGGAGGCCCAAAATATCATTTTAAAACATTACCATGGGTCGTAACAAGGCTAAAAAATAACATGGTACAAGTATAGATGAAACAACATAGTAGGAATAATAGTCCACCACACAACTGAGGGGGGGGGGGGGGTGGGNTCATTTTAAAACATTACCATGGGTCGTAACAAGGCTAAAAAATAACATGGTACAAGTATAGATGAAACAACATAGTAGGAATAATAGTCCACCACACAACTGAGGGGGGGGGGTGGGTGGGGTGAATCAGTTGTGAGAAAAATTATTAAACATTAAACTTTATAAACAAATTTTTTTTTCAAATGATAACACAGTAAATGCCAACACAATAACACAATCATTTTTTGTCAAGGAAACCTTGTTAAAGCTAAAACCACGGTGGGAACTAGCACCCACAAATAATGTACTGAGAGTATAGTATCCATGTTAAAAGATTTGGCCCTGTTAGGAGCTTATTGATGCATTATAGTACAGAGTCCCTGTTAAAGGTAATACCCTATTAGGAGTCAAGAGTAACAGTGGGCTCACTGCTCAGGCACACTTCCTAAAGAAGGTTAAAGCCACCCTCAAGACTTACAGTCTGAAATACGAAGTGTATATAAGACATATACAATACAGTGAACTATCAGATAGCAAATGTCTTTTCTTTGTTAGTTCCAATGAAGTAACATAATCACAACCTCTTCTCTACATCCAATAGAAAAACAAGCTCACAACTTCCACACTTCATTGTCTCTATCTTTAATCACATTCGCCTCTTACATCACACTATTTTCAAAATGTAAGATCTCTCATATATACCCTATTATAATAATTGATTAGGTCAGCTAATTAGGCTTTCCTAATATACAAAAAATTATTCAACCCCTTGCTAAGATACACATGCTACATATAACAAGTAAAAATCAATTACAATTCATCATTTATAATCCAAGATCCATAATCCACACTCACAATCCATAATACATGTTACATCTCTAAAGTCAGCCCCAAATATGTCTCCTCCAAAACACACGCCACAGCTGATGTCACCAAAAATCATATGACTAGAAAACCATAAAAAAAATTCCTTAATGTGTCTTCTTCCATCCCTTAAGCTCACATAACCTGAATCCATATCATTTGCAAGTTATACTCAAAACACAGAGACTAACTCTGTCAAAGATCACTATCACCATCCAGTACCTAGTCTTCACTAAAACATATGTAACTCATCTAATAGACACTATTAAGTTGTGAAACCTTAGGAATAAGATCACAACACATCTCTATATACATCACCATCTTTTCTCATTCTGAATAAACCATACAGTACTCGTACACCTCTTTCAGTCATAAAGCAATAGTAATAACCAGTTTATTCTGCCTCCATAGAAACATATTTTGACATCAGTGACAAAACATGATTACCAACAATATCAGCAACAAAAAATTACAACAATCTCCCACTTTTTCATTAATGGAAACATATGGGAAAACCCATCAAACCAAAAGTACTCTCTCAATACAATCTTCTCAAAATCCTCAACACAACACTCAATACAATCTTCTCAATATCCTCAACACCGTTCTCCCTAAATAGTAGGAATTTTATCATAGAATATCTTCCCCTTTGACGACAATGGTAAAGGGTACCATAAATCTTCTTCTTTCTTCTATTAGGTGTATCTTTATCAAATCTTCATGCCTGCAATAACCAGGTGCAAAATTAGCTAAATATGTTATGTAATGTTCCTGCAATCACTCCCCCTGAGGAGTAGATATAGATCTAAAAAAATGATATAGCTCTAAAAGCCACTGGATTGATGTATTCCTCCATCAATTTATTTCTCCCAAGGAGGGGCTTGCACCCCAAGCATACCTCTAAGATACTCAAAGGCATCCTTTGGCAAAGGTTTTGTAAATATATCTACTATTTGTTCCTTTGTGCTAATATACTTCAATCTGATCTCCTTATTTGCTACCTTGTCCCTCAAGAAATGATAATTTATTGAAATAAGTTTAGTCTTTTAATGCATTACTGGATTATTCGACATGTTCACTGTGCTAGTGTTATCACAATGGATAACCACTGGCTCTTCAAAAATTATTTCAATGTAATTCAACATTTGTTTCATCCAAACAATCTGTGTACAATTTATAGCAGCAACGACATACTCAGATTCAGTAGTAGACTGAGCTATACAATCTTGTTTCTTACTTAACCATGAAACCAACCTTTTTCCAAGGAAAAATGTTCCTCCACTTTGTTAGAATAACTGAGAGGGGGTGGGGGGAGGGGGTGAATCAATGGCCTTAATAATTATTCCATAAATTCAACCAAAAACTTCATCTCTTAAATATAATATCCTCAGTTATCTTACAGTCCAATTTCAACAAGATGTATGCCATAAATAACTTGAACAAATATAAGATGCTCGGTAAGATATACTATTTATCTTTTCTAGACTTTATCGAGTAGCAACAAATAAACTTAGAGTTAACCGACCAATCCAGTTTCAATAATGTGTAAAGCAAAATATCAATGCAATGAAATATATATACATTTGACACA
This sequence comes from Thuja plicata, assembly GCA_018584345.1. NCBI lineage: Eukaryota > Viridiplantae > Streptophyta > Pinopsida > Cupressales > Cupressaceae > Thuja > Thuja plicata. The sequence goes on along the minus strand of MU225145.1, from coordinate 1,549,386 downwards.
TAGATTTTAATGTGGAAACCCAATATGGGGAAAACTACCTAGGACCAATAACCCAAAATAATTTCACTCTTCTGAAGTGAGCTCGGTGAAGAGCCAACCTTGTTAAAGGTTACAATACACATTGTTAAGTGCGACCTTGTTAGAGGATTTAAAACCAACAATTTTTCTTTTGACCAAGCACTCAATATGTTGTCAACAAGAAATTTTTTTGATACTCTTGAGTATCTCAATACAATAAGGACTGTTAAATCCCACTCAGTTAAGAGATTTTTTGAATCAATGGTTAAACTGATACATTAAATGATCAGTTGAAAATACAACTTTGATTTGCAAATATTCAGATCTATTGTTAGTTATATAATACCTCTATAATCAATATAAACTTCAATTCCTTTTCTTTCTTTCTTTGTTCTTCTTGGTGAATGCTCTGTCCTCTATTGCTCGGTGTCTGCAGAATTCCTTGGCTCTATTCTTCAACCTGTATGACCAGATCTGCATGAAGAATTTTATCTTCACAAAAATTATTTTCAGCATTCCTCTTTTGAAAATGAATTCCTTGTCTCTTTATATAGACATGATTAGCCACTCAATCTCCTTGTTTTTGTCGTAGATCTCTTCTTGATCTGTAAAACTTGCCATGCGTTGCTTTATCTTGTAAAGCTCTCCTTTAGTTTTATTATGTAAATCTCTCCTTGATAAATATGCATAAAATGTGCTTTAAATCTCTTTCCTTTCTTTAGTTTAACTTGTTAGCACTATATTCAAAAAAATTTCATATTTCAAATAGTGGTCTTTTCCCACGTCTTTTATCCTCAAATTTGCCCTTTTCATGTAAAAGAGGTCTTATAAATGTTTAATCCTTCAATCGGTTATCTTTCATGCTTGGTCACATAGTTGTGTTGTCTTGGTTCATTAGCCATTTTGGTCTGTGAGTGAGTGAGCGAGTTGGTCACTCTTCAGTCGCACAGTTGCGACAGTATTTTAAGATGTTAGTTTTACCTTGCGAGTGAGCGATGTCGTCGTTGAAGCATTTTGAAATTCCTTGTTGCATACTCGCAATTTTTTTTCATTTTTAACCTTTTAGTCTATGAGTATGCGAGTGAGTTGAAAAATTATGTTGTCTCTCACTCACTGAGATATCTTGACTTTAAGTTTTTAATGTTCGAGTGTGTGACTAGACAAAAGTTTTAGGTCAATCGCTCACTCACTGAAGTTTTTCATTCAGTGTCTTTTGCTGCACAAGTGTGCGAGTCAAGTTTTGTCTATGAGTCGTCGCTCACTCGTTGAGGTTTTTATATAACATCTTTTTTTTGTGCAAGTAGGCGACATGTTCTATATGAATGCTTATATTATATTATCACTCAGGTGCATTGAAGATTCATTCAAAGCATTTGGGATTGCGATGGAGCGATGAAGAAAATGTTTGAGCTATTTCTCACTTGTAAGTATTAAAGGTCAAGTTAGATTTGCATAGCGAGTGCGTGACTGAAGGAAATTCAATGAACAAAGTTGTAATCGCTCACTCAAGGATGGTTTTTTCTTTTAATATTTTAATGTGCGAGTGTGCGACTAGGGATGTTTTGAGTCATTTCTTACTTGCGATTGGTTGCCACTTAAATTTTTTTTGGCGTGTGACCAAGTGACCAAGAGGAAAGAAGAAGTCATCACTCACTCACAATGGATGATTTGCTTGACACTTCTTATCAGCGAGTGTGCGACCAAAGATAATTTATATGTTAGCGCTTAGTCACCGATGATTAGCAATTAATATTTTTTAAGCTACAAGTGTGCGAGTAAAGGATTTTTGTGTCATCGCTCACTCGCTAAGGATTAGTAGTTGACAAATTTTGGATTGTGAGTGAGCGATGCGATTAATGTATGTTCTAAAAGGGATCATCGCTCACTCACAAAGGTAAAGGGATCAAATAAGAAGAGCATTGTAAGCATGTGATAAGATGAAGTTTCAAGCAATAGTTTAGTCACCGCTCACTCGCGCGGGTTCAAAAGAAATGAGATAAAGAAAAGTGAGTGTGCAACTGAAAAGGATAAATGAATTCAATGGCCATCGCTCAATCACTGGTTGATTTTGATTATGAACAAGGATGCAGCAAGCACACGGTTAAATAAAGAAAAGAGTTGTGTCGCTCACTTGCACAGAAAGTTTTGAACATTTGATTTGTACAGCAAGTGTGTGACAGCCTTCCATTTGTCTTGTTCCTGGTTTTAAATGCAAAAAGGGAAAGAAATACACAATCTATTCTAGTGAGGATACACAAGTTTGAATTAATGGCAGCACTAGTTGCAGAAGCTAACGACATGATCATGTAAGTGTGAGAAGTTTCAGTAAAGAAGACAAGACACCGATTTGATGGGCTATAAGTATTGCTTATGATGCATTCATTCTATAAAATTCTCATATTTTGCCTTTGTATTTTTTGAGCGAATTGTAGGGAGTTTTTCTGAGATCAAATTTGAGCAGGAAACATGAGCCAAGTTACTACAAGTGCAGTTTCAAAGGGGTCGGGAAAGAAAGCAGCTACAATGAAGAAATATACATAGGAGTTAGTGGATATGTTTCTTGGAACATCTATTGAAAATAGTTTAAAACAAGTAGAGTGGAAGAACAAGTGGTGCCAATGCAGAAACCATGTTACTCTCAATTACTCGGGTAATACTTTATTTCATTACTTTTGGAATAATAGAATTAATTCAGTCCCTATTTTCAATCCCTGGAGTATGAACATGGAAAAGTTAGTTTTTCCTTATGTATATATTTATGTGGAATCAATAAAAGATCTAGATAAGAGCTACTTCCCAGTGGCTAGGGTGATTAGAAAGAAGAATAAAGAATCCCTAGTGGCTATAAAAGAAGATCACTAGAAGAGGTTTTTGGGATTACCAGTGCACTGTGTACCAAAATTGATTTGGAAAAGATACAAGATGATTATGAGAAATGATAGACACTCATAAAGAAACATGAGATGCCCATATTTATTCCTAGGGTAGATAGACATCTGGTGGTGAGTCCAGGTAATGTAAAGCCACCTTTTGACTTATCTTTATTCCACAATTATATCAAGTGTACAACGTATGGTCTATGTAGGGTGCTGGGTTTTGATGGAGATTCTAATGTTGTTTTTGATGTACTGATGATGGCCATGGATATCCAACATCTAGAAGTTAATTATGATTATGACTATGTGGGGTATATAGTTAAGGCTATACATAATGCAGTAGTGGAAATACAATCAGACAACTGTGTGCCTACTTTCAAACATTATTCACACTTAATGTTTTTGATTCTCTACTACAACAAGGCCTCCATGGATATAGAATTGGAATTGTTTGATTCAGAATATGGTGTTGAGATGCCAATTCAAAGGTGGACCCAGGTATGGGACAATGCTTCTATATATTCTTTTTTTTTTTTCTGCTTTCATAATTGGATTGTTGATCCAATTCTAGATTTGTTGGGAGTAAGAAGGGATGAGTTGCCATTTGATATTAAGAGGTTATTAAGACCATGGAAGTTCATTCAAGATTGGAAAATTAGCCATAATTGGGGTGATTTATTTTTCTTTGACCAGTTTACTATCATTAGGGTATATGGTTGCTCATAGCCACCTCATGTCCTCCCTAAATTTGTTCCCCTCAGAATTGCATTTGTAGAATTTATATGGCAAATTACTTGGATTGATAAAGAGTTTTTAGAAGGTCATAAGAAAGGTACCTTTGTCCCTAGGTTATGGGTGGGGTATGATTTTTCTATTGGGAAATTTTTTTTTGAGTTGATTAATGGCTTCTTGAAGCAATATAGAATGTCAACCATAGTTGCTAGGTTTTGTGACCCAAAACAATTTGTAAAGATAACTTTGAAAACTATGACCCCTTGACAGACTGAGAGATCATGAACCCTTAGATGACGAAGATGTTTTTACAAATAGGATGGACAAAATTGAAGTCCAAGAGAGAAGAAGAAAATGGAAAAACCTCATGAGGGTGGAAGCTGAGTGGAGGGAATTAGATACCACATTTTCTAGTTTCTTTCCTGATACCCCATACTTGTAGAGGATTGAGAAAATGTTAGAATCATATGATAACCTAATGGCACAAGTGCCAAAATTCAGTGAGGAGGATGTACACTCTCAGGGATCTCCACATACAGTGACTTTGCATGATGAAGGACATTTAGAACAACATTAAGAAAAAGAAGAAGAGGCTGGTGAAGAGGCCACTTCTGCTAGGGAGCCACCTAGAAAGAAACAAAAAATAGAGAATAGAATGGTGCAACCTAGAAAAAGAATGGCCAAGGTAGTAGCGACCAAGCATGGAAAGTATTTTAGAAAAATTATAAAAAAATTGCAAAGGTGCCACAAGATGAAGATCAGGGAGAAAATGAGATGACCCTAAATGCAGAAATAGATGAAAGGATAATGATGGCTAATGAATTCATGAAGGATGATGAGTTTATCAAATCTGAAGAATTCAAGAGTTTCTTGATCAAATTGAAGCAAAAGGAATTAAGGTAGAATTTAATAACAACGAAAGGGAAAGAAGAAAAGAATGAAGAAATTGTAAGGACACTTTAGGAGTATGAGCCTGAGAGTGAGTTGATAGCTGTTTAGCAGGCTAGACTCTTGGTACAAAACAATGGAGTACTTTTAATGCCTGATTGGGATTTACAATCAACATTCATCATTGATTAGATTAGAAGGAAAGAAAATCCCATGTTCAAAATAGAATTTGAAATAGATGAGGTATTGAGAGGATCAGGTTTTGATCCTAAATCTAAAACTTTGGCCATTTGGTCTCTTTCCCCTGCTACACAAAAGGCAATGGTCTTGAATATAAGGGAAGAAATGAAAGTAGACAGAATGATATGGAACATGCAAAATACCAGTGATGCAGAGATAGCCCATCTAATGACCTAAGTTTAATTTATGAACTTGGCAAAGACATAGGATTTATCCAAAAGGTATGAACAGACTTTTAGTCAAATGATGGCATTGGCCAAGAAACATGAAGAGATTATGGTTCATAATAATGCCTTAGAGTAACAAATAGAGAAACTAAAGAAAGAATTGGAAGAAAGGAAGATAGATGAAATTCCTCAGGTAACTGTGCAGGACAAAGTAGATGTTGCACCAGAGACAAAATGTGATTTTGCACCAGAAGAGGGCCACACAAAGGAGCCATCAAAGGAGAAAAGTGACAGTGTTGTGTCTTTTATCCTTGCTATCTTACAACACTGGGCTAGTGTTTTAAAATAAAAGACTAAAATGGTGCATACATTGTATGGCTCATTATAGGAAGCTTCCGAGACAACAACTGAGGCCATGAAATTTCTTGAACCAACTTTCAAGACCTGGTAAGGGAGAAACATGTTAATGGACAAATTAAAAACAACAATGTTATACAGTGATGATTTCCCTGACAAAGTCATAGAGACTATTGAGATGGTGAATGATTTGAATACCACTTATGCCTTCTTTAGTGGTAAAGATGAATTGATAAACAATAAGTTGTAGTTGTTTGGTGGTTAGTGCCCTGAACTTATTCCCAAGATTTATGATGATGCTGATATATTGAATCCACAACCAGATTGGGAGAAGGAATTTGATGAAATATGGAAGGATGAGAATGTAAAACACACTTTGGAAGAAGATATTATGTGCTAAAATGTTGACACACTTCTATGAGTCACTGTATTCAAGATTGCTCAAGAATGAGGTCTCAAATGGTGACTCATAGATCCCTATTCATGGAGTGAAAGGGTTTGTGATGAAGGCCCTCATTTTAGACCTAGTTTATGCCCATGCAAGTACACCATGAAATGAGAGATTCAAAGAGGAAGAGAAAGAATGCTAGTCTCCATGATCATCAAATATGCATTACAAATGAAAATAGAAACTATTCTATATGATAACGATGCATGAAAGGAAATATGCAAACTAATCTATGAAGGAAATATGCAAGATTAATCTATTGAAAGGAAATATGAATCTAAATGAACATGAATATACTCTAAATAGATTGCCATGGATGCATGAGAGAAGAAGACAAGAAAAAGATAAGTTGCAGGGTTCAAGCTCAAATGCTCAAACTCTCCTAAAAAATTACTCTCCAAACCTGCAACATAACAATAACATGAAAACTTGATATCTCTCAAAATGAGAAGGAGAGGGCTCCTTATAAAGGAAAGTGTGGAGAGGAATGCATCCTTAAGAGTAATGTGGGATAAATCCCTAAAAATCAAGTAAGAGGGAAAAAGCCCACCACTTAGGAATATGTGGAGAAAAAGGAGTTTTATTTTTTTTTATTTGATTTATTTCCTTTTTTTCATCAAAAAGAGAGCTTTAAGTGGGGATTTTATTTATTTAATTAGAAGAGGGGTTTTTATTTTAATTAAATAATATTATTTAATTAAAAAAAAAGATTTTAATTAAATAAGATAAGATTATTGATGAAATGATCAAACCTTAGGAAATATTGAAATAATTGAATTAATTACGATTTGATCAAGGAAATTGATTTGAATTGAAAATGTTGCAAAGTATTGATTTAGGAATTTGATAAATTGATTATGTCCTTTGATAAATTAAAGAATGGGGGCCCATAGTCTAGGCGACCATTTTAGGGTGCATACATTTTCCCCTCTTTGACTAATGTGTGATCTTTATGGGAACACATGTAGTCAAAGAATGCAGTTGAAGTGTGAGATCGATTTGGGATCACAAAACAACCCAGACGTGTGATTGATGGATGAGAACACATCAGGACAAAGATAAGATGTTTAAAAAAAAAAAAGGTCAACACCCCTATAAATAGGTAATTGACATGTCCAAGATAAGAATATCAAGCAAGGTTGCCCCAAGAGGAGCAATTGATAGGATTGATAAAGCTGAATCAAGGATTGAAGTTTGATAGGTACTTCCCCCTCATGATCGAAATCAAAATGAGATAGAGGAGAAACATAAAATTGATAAATTTAATCAAATAAAACTAAAGATAAGGTTCTTGATGTAAGATGAAAGATATAAGGATCACAGAACCAAGGTAGATCATCAAGCATGAAAGATTATGCTCGAAGGTTGAATTAGAAGAAAAGAAGTAGGGTGAAAGAAAATGGAAGATAGAAGTTTGGAAGAGGTGGAAAGAAATGGAGAGAAGAAAGAGAATTTGCCTTAAGGAAGAGAATGCCCCAAAATCAATCAACTGTTTAAGATCAAAAATTTCAATTGAGATCATGAAAGAAGATAAGGAAATGAAGATCAAAACATGACCACAATTGATTAAATGTCCACATGCAAGATGAAGGAAAAATTCTCTCAAACTCATAATGCAACCTAAAAATGAAAATTAACATGAAGTCTAACAATGAAATCTACTTGAAAATGCAAAGGTGTACTTGAAATAGAGCAACTGTAACATAGAATTTTGTGTTCATCATTCATTAGATAATGTTAAGGAACTTATTTTCATCATTGGGCCATTATTAACGGACATCGAAAAATCACACAATCATCACTAGTCACAAGTGCAACTATGAAGATATGAATGTGATTTATATCAGATTGGAATGAGGAAAGATTCTAACATAAGCATCAGAGACATAAAGGTCAAGATGACTTTGATGTTAGCTTACCCAATTTAATGTAGAAAAACCACACTCGCATCAAGGCATATATGCCAGGATGACCAGAAGAACGGTTGTGCAAAAAAAAAGAGTCAAGGATAATGCCTCAAATCTCCTAAGTGTTTCAAGGAAACAACAAGAGACACTCCAAAGTTTCAAGACCACACCCACAAGTAGAAAGAAAATAAAAATAGGCCTTATGCCCCAAGTCCTCTAGCTATGAATCTCAGAGAGACTTATTAGACAAGGACACTCAACAAAAATATATAATAGTCAGCACACAAAGAAAAGATCATGACATAGCTCAAGCATTTAGTGTTGTGTTTAAAAATTTAAGCGTGTCAACTGATACTAAGTTTCGAGGATAAGGATCAAATGCTTGCAAATAGGTAAGATCACATGAAAAAACTGGGTAAGACCAAACCGATAAGTGTTGAAAAAAACTCGATGTCAAGGGTTGTGTTGAAAAATATTGTTGGGGTGGTATTGAAAAATACCATTTTGTAGGTGTCCTAAAGACTAACGCATCTAAGAGACAGAAGTTAACACAATTATGCCCCCTAGACAAAGACAAAGACCAATTCCAGACCGAGGTAACAAGGATAAGGCATGATGGAGAAAGGCTAAGTGTTGAGGACACGTGCTAACAATGTTTTTCTACCAAGGCGCTTGTTTCCAGGTTTTCACCAAGGCACTTTTTCTATTTTTTTGAATTTTTGAATTTTTTGATTTTTTTAAAATTTTTTCAGGATCAATAAGTATGTACAAAGGGTGCCCCAAGATAGAATGGGCATCATGGATAGAACTTCTTTAGGTGAAAGACATTGATAGGATCAGGGAGCTACTCTCCCTTTATTGTGGATAGTAAATAAGCACCTGACCCAAAAGCAGTTGTGATGATGTAAGGTCCAAGCCAATTAGGTTCAAATTTTCCCTTTTGATTTCTATGCTATTGATTCTTAGGATTCTCACGTAGGACATCTCCCACTTGGAATTCTCTATGGTGAACCTTTTTGTTGAAGGATTTGGACATGCACTTTTGATAAACCCTCATATGGTCAAATGATGCTTTGACATTTTTCATCTAGAAGTTCTAACTCTTGAAGTCTCATGGAGTGGTAGTCTTCATCTGTAACTAGACCTTTGAGGGAAACTCTAAGTGAAGGAATCTCAACCTCCAAAGGTAACACTGCTTTAGTGCCATATGCAAGGGCAAAAGGAGTAGCCCCAGTAGGAGTACAAATACTCATTCTATAGGCCCACAAAGCCAGATTTATCTGTAAGTGCCAATCTCTACCATTCTTACAGACCGTTCTATGGAATATTTTAAGAATGGTTTTGTTTGATGCCTTTTCTTGACCATTTCCTTGCGGGAAGTAAATGGAGGACCAATGTTGTTTAATCTTGAATTTCTTGCAGAGTTGTGTAAGGTCTTTATTTTTGAACTGGCCTCCGTTGTCAGTGATAATCTTGGAAGGCACTCCATATCAATGGATGATATGGCTCAGAATGTATAGAGAAACCATCCTGCCCCAGGCAATAGAAAGTGGGACAACTTCTACCCATTTAGTGAATTAATCAGTAGCAGTGATAATAAACTTTTGTCCACCTGATGAGTTGGGATGAATCTTCCCAACAAGATCAAAGGCCCAACACTAAAATGGCCAATGAGATATAGAAGGAATGAGCTCCCTGCCTGGAGCATGTATCAGGTTACCATATTTTTGACACTTTTCACATGACTTTACAAAAGATATTGTGTCAATCTACATCGTAGGCCAATAGTACCCCACCCTAAGCAACCTTTGGGCCATGGAAAGACCATTGGAATGTCCCCCACAAATGCCCTTGTGGATGCCAACTAACACTTGGTTAGATTCTTCCTTTTCTAAGCATCTAAGAAGTGTTCCATCTAGACCCCTCCTATACAAATCACCAGAGATAAGGGAATGATGAGAGGCATTTTGGGTAAGATTTCTACATTTAGATCGGTTAAAGGTTTCAGGAATAATACCATCACAAAGGTATGAGTAAATGGCACCGTAATAGGATGAATCATGACCAACGAGGGTACAAATGACATGACTTTCTTGGGAGTCATAGATAGGGTGATGTAGCTCTTCCACCATGAATTCAAATATGGATTCATGTTTCTCTAACTGAAGGAGTGAAGCAAGTGTAGCCATAGTATCAACTACTTTGTTTTCTTCTCTAGGGATTTGTTGAAACATGACAAAGGTGAAGTATCATTTCAAGGAATCAACCATTTTCTTGTAAGGTACCAGTTTCTCATTTTTTGTTTGATATTCATCATTAACATGGTTGATTATCAATTATGAATCCCCATAGATGTATAAATATATGATTCTCCATTCTATGGCCATCTTAAGTCCATTTGTTAAAGATTCATACTCAGCAATGTTGTTTGTACATGGGAACAATAACTTGTAAGACTTAGGAATCATGTACCCATGGGGAGAAACAAACAACACACCAGCTCCTAAATCATTTTGCATAAAAGGATCCATCAAAGAACATCTTCCATGTTATTTCAGTCATATACATGAGGTGCTCATCTGGGAAGTCAACTTGAAAAGGTGCAGTATCTTGCAATGGGAAATCAACCAATCGATATGCTATGGCTTGTCCTTTGATTTATTTACGCTCAATGTACTCTATGTCAAATTATGAAAGTATCATCATCCATTTAGCAAGTCTACCTATGAGGGAAGCCTTACCTAGCAAATACTTGAGTGGATCTATTTTTTCTATGAGGTGTATAGTGTGTGTAAGCATGTAATGTTTCAACTTTTGGGAAGCAAACACAACAACAAGGCAAGCTTTCTCAATGATGGTGTAGTTAACCTCATATGAAATAAGAGCACGAATAATGTAGTATATTTCTCTTTCTTTCCCATGTTCATCAAGTTGAGCTAGTAATGCTTCCAAAGAAGATTCTGTCACTGAAATGTATAGAATAAGTGGTTTCCCTGGGATAGGAGGCATTAAAATAGGAGGATTTGCCAAGTATTTCTTGATTTGATCTATGCTCTTTTGAAAATCCTCATTCCAAACACATTGGACTCCCTTGTGTAAGTTCTTGTTGAAGGGTTGAACTCTATCTACCAAGTGTGAAATGAATCTCCTTATGGATTGAAAACATCCTTGAAGACTCCTCATTTGACTAATGTTTCTACAAGGTGGCATATCTATGATTGCTTGCACTTTTTCAGGGTCTACCTCTATTCCTCTTGCTGAAATGATGAATCCTAGCAGTTTTCCAGAGGTGACTCCAAATGCACACTTTTTAGGATTTAACCTTAGTTAAAATTGTTCCATGCGATCTAGAATGACTTCTAAATCATCTAAGTGTGTATCTCTCTTCTGAGACTTGGTCAAGGTGTCATCCACATAATCTTCCATGTTTTTATGCATCATGTCATGAAAAATGGTTGTCATAGCTCATAAATAGGTGGCTCCTACATTTTTTAATCCAAAAGGAATAATGTTCCAACAATAGGTACCCCATGCACAAGTGAATGCAATATTTTATTGATCTTCAGGAGCTATCTTAATTTGATTGTACCCAAAAAATCCATCCATCAAGGAATAAATCTCATAACCCACAGTCATATCCACTATCATGTCTATATTGGGAAGTGGAAAGTCATCCTTTAGGCATGCTCTATTGATATCTTTAAAATCTATGCAAACTCGAATGGATTTATCATGTTTGGAAACTAGGACAATGTTTGATATCCATTCAGCATAGGCAATAACTCTTATGAATCCTGCACCAAGGAGTTTTTCTAATTCTACTTTGACTAGGAGAGCTATGTGAGGATGCATCTTTCTCAACTTTTGTTTAACTGATTTGACACCCAGAGCTATGGACAAGTGATGCATGATAAGATTAGTGTCCAACCCTAGCATATCTGAATAAGTCCATGCAAAGTTGATCTTCTTTTTCTATAAGAACTTAGTGTAGGCTTCTTTTTCTTGTGGTTACAAGGATTCAGCCAAGTGTATGATCTGTGAAGCCTCATCTATACCCAAATTGACTGCTTGTGTTGGTTCAATAAGAACTGAAGATCTATCTTGAAAGTATCTAGGGAGATGATCAAGTACCTCATCCTTAGGTGCCTTAGAGAGGTTTTCACCCGTGGATACATCATTTCTCTTTAATTTTTTTGGTTCTGACACTGCCATACAATGGTTTTCACCATCAGAACTCCTATTCTTTTTATTTTGTTTTCTTTTTGTTTTTTTGACTAAGGTACTTAATGTCTGCCTCTGTCATGTTGGTAGCCAGTTCACTGGTGGAAGAGACTACAAGTTCAATGGCATTTAGGTAACATGCTATCTCATAATCATTTTGAAATGTTAAGAGTTCAGGTTATTGATAGCGCTAGGACCAATCAATGAGGCCAATATGAGAAAGAGGTAAGTCAATGACTAGTTCAAGGTTATATAGGATAATGATATTATCACTAGTGACCGAAGAGTCAAAGTCTATCAAGTATCCTTTGAAGATACCCAAATCGGGATTCATCCTAACAAGTAAAGAATCATCCACTAAGGCAATACATGGGTTCAAATCCTCTATTCCTACATGTGATTCGTCAGCTACCTCAGGTTGAGAACTATAAGCGTGGATGACATCAACATCCATGTCAACTGTGGAAGGCTCTGAGAAGGAGTCCCATTCATACTCATATGAACTTGTGTTTGAACCACGACTAGGATTCTTACACCATGAGGGTTTGAGATATCTTGATGTGGAAGCTCTAGTGTCATCAAAGGTAACACCTTCTCTTTCCACTAAATGGACAAGATTCTTTCATTAATGTTCTCTGAAAGGATCTTCTACATCTGATTCATCGTGTTATAAAGTTGCAACTATCTCATGAGTGACTAGAATATCTAAATCTCCCCAAAAGAGATTAGTAGAAGGAACCCAATTGTCACACATGTCTTTCTGATTTGTCAAATTAGGTATGTATTCTTGTTCATCTTCACTATCCAACTTATCAAGGATAGGAGTATTGTGCTTGTTGCAATCCGCAAATCCTAGGCCAACCGTATTCTTAGACTTGTGTCCAAAAAGAGCATGATCAAGAAGTTAGGCTCTAGCATCCAATCTATGAGTAAGAGGGCCATGTCTGAGATAGCCCATCTATTTGACAAAAGTATACCCTCTTCCATAAGCCTTAGGAGAGGGAGAGAAGTTCTCATTATGCATGTATTTCTCTTCTCTATAAATCTAGTCTCTAACAAATGTCTCTTCTTTCTCATCTTGGATAGGCACTAAGGACTCTACAAATGTGCCAAATAAAGTCATAGCTGAAGAGGAAGGTCTCTTTTCTTGTGAAGGCTTGCCATAACACCTGGACAAAACTGGCAGTTTTGTGAGGTGTTAGTAATAACTAAGAGGGAGGGGGGGGGGGGGAATCNACTAAGAGGGAGGGGGGGGGGGTGAATCAGTGACCTCAAATATTTATCCTTCAAAATTTAACCACCAATCAATAAAACTTAGATTATTATGTCCTTACAAGATGCATGCCATGAAATGATAATAATGATTAATTGTCTATCAGTTTGCTCTATCATTCCTTATTCTTTCTTGATTACCAATAAGCAGTATAACTATTTACCGAAACCCACTAAATAAGCAGAGTATACTGATATATCTAGAATGAATTATGTAAGATACAAAATAGTAAAGAAATGAATCATACACACATAACACATGGATTTTTAACGTGGAAACCCTGTTAAGGGAAAAAACCACTAGGACCGGTACCCCAATTTTTCACTCTTCTGAAGTGAGCCCTGTTAGGAGCCAACCCTGTTAAAGGTTACAAACACATTGTTAAGTGCGACCTTGTTAGATGATTTTATACATAGAGGTTGTCACTTAGTATTGGGAATCTAATGCTGCCATCCTTGAATCAACCTCTCTCTTAGACTGTCAATAGGCATTGGGCATATCCAATGCTACTTTCATGAATCAACCTTTTTGGCACTCCTTGAGATGTGCCTCAATATATAGAAAACTGTTAAGTCCTACTTAGTTAAGAGACTTGATGCTTCAATGGTTAAATTGAAACACTATGAACTATCATATTGCAACTTTGAATTGCAAATTTTTAGATCTATTAAGTACGTTACCTCTTTGATCAATGTATCAATTCAATTCTTTGTGCTCCACACTTTCTACTCTGTAATGTTGTGCTCACTGTTCGTTGGTGTCTGCAAAATTCCTTAGCTCTCCTTCAGCTTGATTAATCAGGACTGTATGAAGTTATTCTTCATCAATTTCTCTTTAGCATCCTCTTTCTATTCACTCCCCTTAATCCCATTCGTAAATGAATTAAGCTTGTCTCTTATATAGACATGATATTCATTGTTTCTTGATTCTCTATCCTTGGCGTGAAAAAAAATCCAGCCAATTAGATTTAAAACATAACTCCTAATTTGTCTCATAGATATCTTCTTGCCAACTATAAAAATCAGCTTTAAATCAATCACTTATCTCTGGTCGAATAAAACAAAGTAAACAACTAGTTAAGTCCTTATTTAGCTTTGCCAGCTAGATATTTTGTCATTTTTTGAACTCTCTGTTTCGTCGGTCACTTTTGTAGTTAGTTGTCAGTGACAACTGATAGTTCTATCAGTGAGACTCCAGTTAGCTTCGTGATCTCCATCTGTTGGGCATTATTGGAAGTTTACTCATCAGGCAACCTTCCGAATTTGCTTGTCGGGCATCCTGTGGTTTTGCTTCATCAGGAAACACTATACTTTAGCTCTTTGAGTATCACTGTGACTGTTCTACTTTGCTCTGACCATCGATGTGCACTCCATTGGTGTTGTTTGTCACTAAGTGCATACTTGAATTTTATGCATTGTTGAAAGCATAACCTTTGTTCCCATTGATTCTCTGAAGTCTTTGGCATTATGTACATGACCGTACAAATGATATTAAGTTGACATCAATGACAATACAAACCATTAAGTGATGTAATGCCTTGTATTATCTTCAACTTAACATTGTCAAACATCCAATCAGTTACATGTCATCAATCTATCCCTTTGGCATTGATGAAAACATACTATATTATCACACTATACTATTTCTAATATAATATGAAATACAATAGTTGAGATTCATCAAACTACCAATCTTTTTGTTCTGTCAACTAATAAATGTATGACCTTCGGTAAGCTCTGTTTTAGCTTAGATTTGATTCTTGCAGCTCTCTATCTTCTGATGTGTTGTGACCTCTTCTTTTGTTAATTTCTATCCTTTGACTGTTCTCTCTTTTGATGTCTTTTTCTCTTGTTAGCAACTCTCCCTTTGTAGAATCTTTTCATACAATTTTCTCTCCCTTAGGATATAATCTCTCCCTATTCTTAGGATATAATATCTCCCTATTGGAGCAATGTGATAATGGATAATCTCTCACCTTTTCCAGAAAGATGTGATAATATGGATAATTTATCTCCCTTTGACAACAATGCCAAACAAATATTTTACAAATATTTGACATTCATGTCAAACAATCATTTCTTTCTATCTATAATATATTCCTTGAATTTCCATTATCCATCAGCAATATGTCAATATGCTTCGGTGTTCGGTGCTGATATATACCTGTCTGTATATAGATGTAGCTTTGAAGTTCATCTCTTTTCTTGAATCAACATGAATTATATTTTGATAATATGTAGGCTAATGCAGCCTTCAGTCATTTTACTGACTGGTAGACAAGGGTTTGACCCCTAGTCTCTTTCTCAAGTACTCAAATGTATCCTTGGGCAGTGACTGGGTGAAGATATCAGCTAATTGTTCTTTGGATTGCACATACTCAAGTATCACTTCCTTTACTTGAACTTATTCTCTCAAATAATGATACTTGATGGCAATGTGTTTAGTCTTGGAGTGCATGACTAGATTCTAGGAAATGTTTATTGTATTGGCGTTATCACAATAGATAATCACTGGTTCTAAGATCTTCATATGCATACCTTCCAGCAACTATTTGATCCATGCAAAATTTGAGCAATTTGCAGCAGCAACAACATACTCTTCTTATGTAATAGACTGAGAGATGCATCCCCGCTTCTTGCTAATCCATGTGACAAGTGTGTCACCCATAAAGAATGCTCCTCCTGTTGTGCTCTTCTTGTCATCAAGATTTCCAGCCCAATCAGCATCGGTAAACACCTTAAGTTCAAATTTTCCTTATCTTATATACCATAAGCCATACTCCTTAATATTCTTTAGATATCTTAAAATTGTTTTCACAGCAATCATATGTGATTCCCTGGGGTTAGCAAAAAATCTAGCAACAATTCCTGCTATATGTGCAATATCTAGTCTAGTGTGTACAACATACATGAGTTTTCCAATCATTGATCTGTACAAAGTCTAATTTGCCTCTGTTGTCTTGGCCTCCTTTGTCAAATTACATCCAGTAGCCATCGGTGTTCCAACTAGTTTGGATTCTTCCATCTTAAATACTTTTAGGACCTCTTTAATGTATTTGGACTGTGTAATGAAAATACCTTCACATTGTTGCATGATCTGTAGACCAAGAAAGCAATTGATCTATCCAAACATAGACATATCAAACTCTTTGTTCATCTCATTAGTAAATGATTTGCATTGCATATCATTGCCTCCAAATGTGATGTCATCAACAAATGTTTCAGCAATCAAAGTGTTAGCATCAGTATCTTCCTTCAAATAAAGATTACTGTTTTCACTAGTCCTTACAAATCCAATACTTATAAGATAGGAATGAAGTTGTTCATACCAGGCTATAGGAGATTTTTTTAATCCATACAAGGCTTTATGAAGTCTACATACCATGTTTCTCTTGTCTATATCTACAACCCCTTCTGGTTGTTCAATGTATACCTCTTCTTCAAGTATTCCATTCAGGAATGCAGACTTGACATCCATTTGATATACCTTGAATCCCTTATATGCAGCATAAGCAAGTAGTATTCTTACACCTTCTAGCCTAGCAATAGGTGCAAAGGTTTCTCCATAGTCAATACCTTCCTCTTGTGCATACCCCTTGCATACTAGTCTTGCTTTATTTCTTGTGACTTCTCCATTCTCATTCAACTTATTCCTGAATATCCATTTTGTACCGATGACATTCTTGTCATATGGTCTTGGCACAAGTGACCATGTCTTGTTCTTTTCAATGTACTTAATCTCATCACTCATAGTACTTATCCATTCTTCATTATCAAGTGCAACATTTACAGATTTTTGCTCAAACTCACAAATTAAACAATTTGAGTTTAAGAACTTACTTCTTGTTCTTGTACCAACTTTCTTATCTCTTATGATCTGGATGGTTCCTTCTTACATATCTTGCAATTACAAGTTTATCTCTTTGTCTATCAGCTTGATCTTTATTTTGTCCTTCATTATGTTCTTCATCACCTTGCACATTATTTTGATCATTATCCTGACCGTTAGTATTTGTAGCCTAACCATCGGTTGCAACATTTTTTTGTTATGGAATTAAGCATTGTTTCTTGGGAGCTCTACATTGTTGGAAGGGTAGTGTGTCAGGTTCCTCATTGTAAGTGTACTTATTATAGTACTCTGGTTCTTTAGTGATTTCATGTTCATTCTTCTCTACAATTTCATCTATCTTTACATTTGCACTTTCAATAATTTTGTTAGAGGCTTTTTTTAGACATTTATAAGCCTTGCTCTTGGTAGAATACCCTAGAAAGATTTCTTCATCATTCTTGGAGTCAAGTTTTCCATTTCTATCATCTTTTAAGATATAATATTGACTGCCAAAACTTTTGAAATAACTTACATTGGGTGTGTATCCATACCATAGCTCATAAGGTATCTTTTTGATGTCTATCTTCAATTGTACTCTGTTTAGTGTGTAAACAGTAGTACTGACAGCTTCCCTCCAGAAGATTTGGGTGATTCCTTTCTCTATCATCAGTGTCCTTGCATAGTCAACTATGGATCTGTTCCTTCTTTTAGGAATTTCATTCTGCTGTGGTGTCCTTGGTGTAGAGACTTGTCTTTGATTCCATGCTCATTACAAAAATTAGTGAATTCATCTGATATAAATTCTCCTCCTCTATCTGACCTTAAACATTTCAGATCCTTACCACTTTTCTTCTCTACCGTAGCCTTATACCATTTAAACATCTTGAATGCTTCAGATTTATCTTTTAGAAACATAACTGTCATCATTTTAGAGTAATCATCAACAAAGAGAATGAAATATCTATCTCCATAGTAACTCTTTGTCCTCATAGGTCCACATAAATCAGTATGGACTAATTCTAGAATTGCATCAGATGTATGGGTTTTTCTTTTGAAACTAGACTTTGTCATTTTTCCTTTTTGACAATTCTTACACATGATATTGTTTGTTGGGCTTGGTCATCGTCAGTAAGCCTCTGACATTTCTCTTTTTGCTAATCTTTATCATGTTGTCAAATTTCACATGACACACTCTTTTGTGCCATAACCATATGTCTTCATTTGTAGCAATCAAACAAGTGGAGTTAGTATCATTTAGATAGAATAAGTTACCTTTTGTCTGCTCACCGGTACCAATCCGATTTCCAGATCTATTGAAGATCTTTGCCTTGTTATTTTCAAATGCAACTTTGTGACCTGAATTATTCAACTGAGAAACATACAATAGATTATAATTCAATCCATTTACCCAATAAGCATTCTCACACTTTATGTCGTTATTCAACATTATTGTTCCTCTACCTTCAACTGGACAAGGTGTATCATTACCCATTCTTACTGAACCAACTTTATAGTTTTCAAAAGTCTCAAACTTTTGCTTATCACCGGTCATATGGTGTGTGTAGCCACTATCTATGATCCAAACATCATTTTTGCTAATTTTAGATATGAGAGCTATTTCTACATACCTTTCTTCATCATCATCATTTGAATCATCTTTTATAGCCAAAAACACCATCTCGATGTCTTCATCAGATTTGATGTTAGTATCATCATCCTTGCATTTTGCTAGGTAACTGACCTTCTTTCCTTTGTCCTTATAGTCTCAGGTATCTCTTCTTTCTGATTGTCGGTAGCTTTTGTAATCACCTCTGTCAGATTTCTTTTCAAATGATCTATCATTACTTCTATCATCTTTTCTTATGTTAGTACATCTTGTAGAAAAGTGTCCAATCTCTTTGCAATTAAAACAAACAAGTGGTAATTTACCTTTGTATTTACCTTTGCCTCTCTGCATTCTTCTGGCCATAAGTGCTTCAATTTCATCAAGATCATCTTCTTCATTTTCACTATCACTATCTTTTCTCATAGTGTTTTTGTGACTTGATTTACTTATTCTCATAGAAGTTTTGAATGTAGACTCTATGTTTGGTAAGACACTATTATCAAAGTTATTCATCTCAAATGAAACTAGTCTTCCAATTAAACTATCTAGAGTAACATTGCTATTTTCTACTACTCTCATTTCTTGAATGGCAGATACTCTAATAGCATAAGTAGACAGTAAGGTTCTTATAATTTTACTTAACACTGTATCTTCTTCTAGTACACCTCCAACTCCTCGGATAGGATTGACTACCTCTTTGATTCTTGTGCTATATTGAGTGATGTTTTCACCTTCCTTCATTTTGAGATCATCAAAATTTCCTCTAAGAATTTCTGCCTTGTCTCTCAAATTTTTTTTGTCACTACCATGCATAAGCTTCAATTTGTCCCACATCTACTTTGCATTTTTTCATTCTTTGACATCTTCAAATTCAGCATCGGAGAGTAAGGAAGCAAGCTATATCATCATGTCATTGTGTTCATGCTTCTCTCTCATTTGTTCAACTATTGGTGCTCCTGTGGGCAACACATATTCAATTTCTAGGAATTGAGTAAAATCATTACCAATACCTAATAAGTGGAGTCTTATCCTACTCTGCCATGAAGCAAAATTATCTTTGTTCAACTTGGGCACATCTCATCTATTCATCTTGTGATCTTTGGCTTAGGTCTTGAAACCTTCCTTTTAAGCACACAAGCTCTGATACCAATTGTTAGTAATAACTGAGAGGGGGGGGGGTGAATCAGTGGCCTCAAATATTTATCCTTCAAAATTTAACCACCAATCAATAAACCTCAGATTATTATGTCCTTACAAGATGCATGCCATGAAATACTAATAATGATTAACTATCTGTCAGTTTTCTCTATCATTCCTTATTCTTTCTTGATTATCGATAAGCAATATAACTATTTATCGAAACTTAGTAAATAAGCAGAGTATACCGATATATCAAGAATGAATTATGTAAGATACAAAATAGTAAAAAAATGAATCGCACACACATAACACATGGATTTTTAACGTGGAAACCCTGTTAAGGGAAAAAACCACTGGGATCAGTACCCCAAATTTTCACTCTTCTAAAATGAGCCCTGTTAAGCGCCAACCCTGTTAAAGGTTACAAAGACACTATTAAGTGCAACCTTGTTAGAGGATTTTATACATAGAGGTTGGCACTTAGTATCGGGAATCTAATGCTACCATCCTTGAATTAGTCTCTCTCTTAGACTGTCAATAGGCATCAGGCACATCCAATGCTACTTTCATGAATCAACCTTTTTGGCACTCCTTGAGATGTACCTCAATATATAGAAAACTGTTAAGTCTTGCTCGGTTAAGAGACTTGATGCTTCAAAGGTTAAATTGAAACACTATGACCTATTCATATTGAAACTTTGAACTGTAGATTTTTAGATCTATTTAAGTACATTACCTCTCTGATCAATGTATCAATTCAATTCTTTATGCTCCACACTTTCTTCTCTGTGATGCTGTGCTCACTGTTCATCGGTGTCTGCAAAATTTCTTAGCTCTCCTTCAGCTTGATTGATCAGGACTGTATGAAGTTATTCTTCATTAGTTTCTCTTAAAAATCCTATTTCTATTCACTCTCCTTAATTCTATTCGTAAATGAATTAAACTTGTCTCTTATATAGACGTGATATTCACTATTTCTTGATTCTCTATCCTTGGCATGAAAAAAAATCCAGCCAATTAGATTTAAAGCATAACTCCTAATTTGTCTCATAGATATCTTCTTGCCAATTGTACAAATTAGATTTAAATCAATCGCTTATCTCTGGTCAAATAAAACAAAGTAAACAACCAGTTAAGTCCTTATTTAGCTCTGCCAGCTAGATATTTTGTCATTTTCTAAACTCTTTGTTCCGTTGGTCACCTTTGCAGTTAGTTGTCGGTGACAACTGACAGTTCTATCAGTGAGAGTCCAGTTAGCTTTGGGATCTCCATCTGTCGGGCATTATTGGAAGTTTACTCATCGAGAAACCTTCTGACTTTGCTCATCGGGCATCCTATGGTTTTGCTTCATCAAGCAACACTATACTTTAGCTCGTCGGGTATCACTGTGACTATTCTTCTTTGCTCTGACCATCGGTGTGCACTCCATCCGTATTGTTTGTCACTAAGTGCATACTTGACTTTTATGCATTGCTGAAAGCATAACCTTTGTTCCATTGATTCTTTGAAGTCTTTGGCATTATGTACATGACCGTACAGATGGTATTAAGTTGACATCAATGACAATAGGAACCATTAACTGATCTAACACCTTGCATTATCTTCAACTTAACATTGTCAAATATCCAATCAGTTACATGTCATTAGTGAGGGAGTTGGATTGATACCCCTGATGCCAAGATCTATTGACTTGAGCTTATCTTTACTGTCAGCTAAGGTTGCATCAAAGTCTTCTACTTCTCTATTGAGGGGAACATGAACTCCTACTGAAATTGAGTTAACAGATAAAGTGTTATCCCCAGGTATACAAATCTCTATTCCATTGTAAGGGAACTTATCACAATGATGATAGGTAGATGACACTGCTTGCATATTGATCGCTTGTTATAAAGGCTCAGAAACTAGGCATAATCCTTTAACTCAGGGATTGGACATCCAACTAAGCACTTCATCCACTTTATAAGAAACTCATTTAATATGTCAAACCCAGGGACGTGTTACTTGAAATGGGCCATAAAAATATATTCACCAAGCACTTTCTCAACCAATCATTGTATAATTGCTGCAGGAAATAAATGCTGGAAAGGAACTACTCTATGGCTGCAGGAAATAAATGCTTTCAAAAGGAAACTATACTATTGCTGCATGAAATGAATACTCAAAGGAAAGCTAAACTATTGCTGTGAAAGTCAATTCTTGAAAGTAAATGATGGAAATGAATGCTTCTAGTAGGATGGAAGAGTGCACAAAAATAACTATAATGCCTTAGTTACTCTACCGCTCAGCTGTAGGAAGTGGTAGTTGTCCTGTGGCTTTGGCTGTAGGAGGTGTTCAACATAAGAATTGAAATAACAAAAATGTAGGAAAGTGAACTAAATAGAATGAATATAACTATGGATTCCTCACCAAGTGGGCCCCCTTGGGTGAGTACCCAGAACACTCAATTACACATAATTAACCTCAAAACTTCATTTTCTTATTAAATTGAATAACAGAGTACAAGAATTCTCAACAACAGTAAATTAACAGAATTGAACTATATTGCAACTATCATAATAATAATACTGCCGCCCCCCTTCTCACACAGGAGTGGGGATTTATTTAAAGGGAAAAACATCTAATTGCTAAACTCCGCATGCCCTAAGTAAAGGAGGAGCTTTTATTACAACCAGCTAAAATAAAGGAAAACTAGAAAATAGGAAATAGAATTGGTCTAGAAGAGAGGAAAGAATTGCATAGACAATAGATCTAACTTCCCACTCTCTCCAAGATTTCATCATGAAAATTATTGCGCTCACCAATTCTTCTCTCAACCATCTCCACCTGGATTAACCAGAAATGTTCCACCGCTGCTACCTCGATGTTTCATTCGTGTGCATCTGCTGCAGGACCGAGTCAAGCATCCAACACATAGATGTGATCACCTGAACAAGATGACAGTTGCTACTTCGATGCACTTTATTAACACTGTTAGGATAAAAGCATTCATGGAAATCATTCAAAGTATATGTACATTATCTATTGCTCAAACAGTCAATTCATTCATAAAACATGATCATAATTTTATAGCAATAAACAAAGCATATTCATCCCGATAAAGCATATTAAGTAGCATATGTCCATGGCATAGGTTCATTGGTTGACTACCACATAATAACAGTTTTAGAGCATAAAGTCTTGGAGTAATAAAATAAAACATAAGAAAGGACCTAGCAAAAGTTCTTTTAAGGTATCTAATGGATGCCATTAAAATGGCCTATCATTTTGCCCCCTACAAATACTAGTGCCGGTCCTCAGGAACTGAGACATTCTAGATCTTGGCAAGAACCTGAAGGTCTCCTTCCCATGTTTCTCCAATCATGGAGGTGCCCACTCGCTAGTAGAACCCATTTGTGTGCTCCACCTTCACTCGTCTGCTTAGTTCCTGCTGCTAATCTATTTCATCATCCACACAGCTGTACAATGGCCATAAAAGAAGGGGTGGCTGGAAGGTGAGTGGAAACCATCACTCAGGCTGTGGCTTTCTTCCTTGGCATATATACCAACTAACATGCTGCATTGTAGCCTACAAGTTAATCAGACTATGTGGCTCTGCCTTCTTAAGTACCAGGGTGAGTCTTTCCCATCTTTGCCTTAATCCTTCAGCTGCCCTGTCCCCGTTTGATAATGAAAATCTTTCAAATTCTAAGAAAACTTCCTCACGGATTTCTAGAATCTATTTCCTGGGTGTAGAATCATGAAATCCATAAACAATTTGCATCCAGTCATAGTAAAGTCATCATGGTGATTGACTTTCAGGATGAAGGGGCAATGAAATGGACTTTTCCAAGATTCTATACTTATGTAATTTCTCACCATAATTTATTTCATTCTGAATGTAGGAAAGGAGGGCAGACAAATGTATATCACCAATAAAAAGAAGGGGATTCCAATCATTATTAAAAGGAACAACATAATTGTGTATGTATAAATCACATAGAAAATTCCGGACACAATCAGGTGATGTGTTGTATGCAGCCACAAATTCCTGTGGGGTTTCTATGCCTGAGTTAGCATCCCGAAGGACTCTCATTAGTTTAAACAGAAAAAACTGCTCCTTGAGGCATAGGGCATAAACTCATGGTTGTGGTCTGCATTCTATCAATTCTATAATTATATCTGTAATGTTATTTATCTTATTCTGTAGGAATTCAATTTCTTGTTGTTTTCTTTCAAGCTCCCTTCTTAAGTTTGTCTTTTCCAATTCCCACATTGATTTTTGATATTGCATTGCATTGAAATAGTCAATCAAGAGAGCATGAATAGTTACCTCCCTAGGCTGCCAATGTGGGACCGCCCTGGCTACTTGTAGGCCTTCCTCTTTTTTTGGACAAACTGGCACATTTTCTAGAACAAGGGGCCTTTCCCCATGATTGTCTTCTTGTAGAGAAGAAGATTCTCTTCTGGCTCCTTTAGGCTCCTCTACTTTTGGTATTACACACTCTACTTCTGGAATCACCTCAGTGGCTGCAGGATCCTTTTCCATCATACTCTAGCATTCTGTAATAGGACTGCCTATTTGCGGTTGTTCTTATAAGGGTTCCTCAGAGGAGACATGAGAATTGTCAACCGTAATAGGGGAATCCTTGTTGTCTGGTTGTGTAGTGTTCAAATGAACACTTCTACGCATTGGGGTATCGGTATAGGCTATAGGTTGCTTCTATGAAAGTTTTCTTTTCTTGGTAGTTGTGGTTACAGGAGAAACAATAGAAATAGGAATATCCTGACTCATATATTATGCCATTTTGGCTTTGCCCTTGCGCTTTTTATCTTTTTGCCAAGAAATTGTGGGAACCTCATTTTCTCCGCTCCCTGAGGTAGGGTTTGGATGACCGGAGGTCACATTCTCCTAATTTACTTTCAAAGGAGAAGAATTCCTCAAGGGTTCATCTTGTTCAACAAATTCTTTTTCCTCATTTGGGTTATTTCCTTGTTCTTCTTGAATCTCAGGTCGTGGCCCCTCTCCATGCAATTTAACATGAGGTGCCACAATAAAACTATCCCAGGACATGGGAGAGACATGCCTCAATGACCTTTCCACCAATAGTTTGGTTAAACCATTGTGGGTCATTGCATTCTACAACTCCTTTCATACCTCTTTAGCACTTAAATTCAAAGGGCGTAAAGAAAATTTGGAACATTTACTAAATGGTTATGCCATAAATGGCTTAACAATTTAAAGTGTACTGCATGCAAGAAGGAAAAATGGCCCTTATAGGTACTGTACCTTATGACATGAATGACCAACTGAGGATATTCCCCTAGAAGAGATGTCTGCTTTACAGCCTATTTATTGTAATCCATTGGGGCATCTACTGATAATGAAAATTTTTTCTCTAGCTATTCGTGCATCATGCCCGTTTGGAAATGCTTCTCCTGTAGATGGAAGTCCAGAGACTTTGGCAATTCATCCTTCCAAAGCTTCAATTTACAACCCTTTAACATATGTAACTCCATT
Source organism: Thuja plicata (assembly GCA_018584345.1). Classification (NCBI taxonomy): domain Eukaryota; kingdom Viridiplantae; phylum Streptophyta; class Pinopsida; order Cupressales; family Cupressaceae; genus Thuja; species Thuja plicata. The sequence continues at coordinate 1,524,188 of MU225145.1, read as the reverse complement.
GTTGTACGTTCCCAAAAATTCCAGTGCTGTATCTTTGTCATACTCATTTAACCTAACAAAATAGGTGAGCCACCCTACTCTGTTAAAAACTTGAATGCTATCCTAGTCTTGTAACAATACCATGTGATTTACTAGTTCATGCCATATAGGAGAACCACCCATTCTGCTGCTTGAAGTTTGGCCAACAATGTGTGAAAAACTCACAAATCTCCTTACTCCACTGATACTCTCTATTTTGTTTTTTCTGAAAATGTCTCTGATGTGCCCATAATTGGAATGAAAAATTTCTAGTGTTTTCGGGTAGACAAGACACAACATAAAATTTTGAAATAATAATGTGAAGCTAAGCTGAATTTTTGAGTTAAAAATAGGTCTGGTTTCGACAGTTTACACGTAGGGGTTGTCAAATCATAATTTTTGATATGACGGCTCAGTACAATTCTGGTAGAAAAATAGTAATGACAACTGATTTGGAAATGACATAAATTTTGAGCTGATGGGATATTTCATTTATTACACACAAAACCCTATTTACTGCCCCCTACAAAAAAGGTGACAAGTGTCCTCACTTGCATGACAATGTATGACAAAATCATGGATGAATTGCTATATTAATTACAATGTGTTATAATCATATTAAATGAAGTAAAAAAACTTTTTGAGACGATAAAGTATTGCATACCATGGAATATTATACCATTAAATGCCCAAATCTAGAAAGATTGGATGACGTAGGTAGAGTAAAAAATTTGAGCTGATGCAATAATGAGGTGACGTGAATGTGTTGATGGAAGAAAAAGATGAAAAAATGGATGGAATGACATTTTTTATTATGAAAAAGAGATTTCCATGGGAAACAAAATTTTTATTATGACAGCATGCAGAAAATTTTCAAAGAGACAACCGGAGCAAATAATTACTCTGGTTGGCTGCACGAATGCCCTCAGTAGTAAGAGGTCCTTTGGCTATAGGAAAGTATTGAGCTGGAGGAGGTTCTTTGGTTGCAGGAGGTCCTTCATCTGCAGGAAAGTCTTCAGAAGGAGGAGGAGGTTCTTCGGCTGCAGGAGGTTCAGTGACTGTAGGAGAAATCATCCTTTGTTTGTGGTTTATGGTACAGACGAAGCCTATGACCATTCACCAGTAACTTGAAACATACAAGGTTTATGGTGGATAGTTGAACTGCTCTGTTAGAATAAACATGAATAATCTCATAAGGGCCAAGCCAATGTGTTGTAAGCTTACCTTGGTTTTCTTGGAATCTTGAGTCATACAAAAGAGCCCAGTCGCCAGGAGAAAATTGTTTGGAAAGGATGTGAGAATCATGCCACTTTTTCTGCTATGTCTGAACCAATTCTATGTGCTACAAGGCGGCTTTCCTTATCTCATCTAGTTGGTTAAGCTACAAGATCCTATTGCATTGTGCCTCAGTAAGATCAATGTTTAGCTGCAATGCCATTCGTAAAGTCTTATGTTCAAACTCAATAGACATCACAACTATTTTTCCATATACCAACTCAAAAGGGGTAAACCCTGTTGTGGTTTTCCATATAGTTTGGTAGGCCCATACTGCTTCTTGGAGGTGACTGCTCCAATCTTTCTTGTGCAAATTAACTGTCTTTGTGGGGATAGCTTCTATCTCCCTATTAGTGATTTTTGCCTGATGAATCGCCTATGGGTGATATGGGCTTGATTTTTGGTAGAAAATATTATACTTGTTCATCAGAGTAGTAATCAATGTAGAGGTAAATTGAGCTCCTTGATTAGTGACTAACTCATGGGGTACACCATAGCATGTGAATATCTCCTCATACAGAAATTGTGCAACTCTATTATCCCTGTCATGCTTCATGGCTCTAACCTCCACCCACTTGGTTACATAATCAGTACATACAAGTATGTACAAATTATCATCAGATGTAGGAGTGATGGGACTGACAAAATTGATTCCCCATTTATCAAATGGAGTCACTACAACCTAAGGAAAGAGTGGCATTTCATCAAATTTAGTAGGTCACCCCATCCTCTAGCATCGATCACACTTCCTGGTGTAATTGGTTGAATCCTTGTAGAGGGATGGCCAGTAGTAACCAGTATTAAGTACCTTCATGGCTATCCTTTTGGCAAAAAAAATTTCCTCCACAGGACTCATCATGACAAGCTCAGAGGATGTCATAAGTTTCATCATCTCGAATGCATCTTCTCAATACTTGGTCAGGGCCAGTATAGAATAAACAATCAAAAATCCATGAAAAGTTGAAATTTTTCTCTATTAGTAATCAATTTTCCTTTGGAGAGAAGTGTGGAGGTACCTTTTGTGAAACTAGATAGTTAGCAATATCAGCATACCAGGGTGCTTTTGCTGCAATGGAGAATGGGTGGATATTAGGGAGACTATCATCAATTGCCATATGTTCATCAGCATTCTACAGGCATGAGAGAAAATCGTCCACCACATTTGATCGTTCTAGCTTATGTATGATGGTAATATCAAACTCTTGTATAAATAATAGCCATCTAGCTAACCTTACTGTTATGGAAGGTTTGTTAGCTAAGTACTTAATAACTGCATGGTCCGTATGCACAAAGATTTGGTAACCGATGACATAGTGACAGAATTTGTTCAGAGCATAGATAACTGTTAGAGTTAAAAAGGTATTATCACTTATTAATTAAATCATTATTGATTTAATTATTAAGTCACCTTTCAATTTTTATCTCTATTTCACTTAAGCTAAACTTTAGGCATGCAATAATTGATTCTTTTATTAATTATTCATGCAACCTTGGTTTCTTCACCCAACCTTGGTTTCTTCACCCAATCTTGATTTCTTCACCCATCTTTGGGTTTTGATCTCCTTTATAAGGATTGATCACTTTGTAATTATTTAATATTTTTTGTAATTCCATTCCATTTTTATTGAATCAATTGAGGATGTTTCCTCTTTCATAGATCTGTTGTTTTTGGCCTCCATAGATTTTGCTTCTATCTTTCTGTGACATGTGTTTGCATATAGGTGATTCTTGGGAGTTGTAGGGTTGATAGTTTTTCATCAACTCCAATATGGTATTAGAGCTCCACCCTTTCATGCCCATGTTCTCTTCATGAGAGATTTGGCCTTGTTCTTTAAATCTGTGTTTTTGAGAGGTTTTTATCTCAGATTTTCATGGATTTTGGGGGGATTTATAGAGCACTTTGGGAAAAAACCAACATTTAGGTTGTGTCTAGAAGGCCCAAGAAAACCAATTTTCATATAAGGCACATCCTATTTGGACACAGTTCAGATCTGGGCACTATTTTTTGCATGCACAACCCTTGGCACGCTTTATGAGGCAAAAATCCACCTCAATTTCCATGCCACCTCAATTTTTGTGCTGCATCAATTTTCATACTACCTTGATTTATGTGCCAACTAAATTTCCACGTTGCCTCAATTTTCATGCTGCCTCAGTTTCTGTGCTGCTGATGTCAGCAATCATAGGTCTAACAATGAGGTTAAATTTGATGGCCATGAAACTGTCATACAACTTGCTTTTTTTTATAATGAGAAGCCTAGGGTTTTTTCGCTCTATCTGGAGCAAATGGAGGTTGATTTTCAACTTCTTTATATTGTCGAAAAGCTCTTTCTGAGTCAGACGCTTTTTTGGAGGTTAGATTTTCTATTTTTTCCATCTTGCAGCCTTTTTTGGCAGTCAAAATCAACAATCTATTTTGCACTCTGGGATTTATATCTTGCTCCTCCTTAATTATATTTGTTTACATTGTTCTTTTATCCTTCTTATTATATGGGTCTCACATCCAAAATTTGCTCTAGGTATTTTTTATTCAGTTTTTCGCATTTTTGCAATCTAGTGGATACCTTGGATGTTTCAAGTCCTGGGATCCTTTTGTGTGCATGGAATGACTCCTTGAGAGTAGTTACATATGTTTCTTTTGCTTTTAATCATTCCTGGATATTGTATACATCCTTTTCTGTAGCTTTTTGTAAACGCACTGAGATAAAGTGCCATTGGCATGCTTCAAATTCCACACATTTTGTGCTTGATTGTACTCACATTATTTATAAAGTTCCATGGGGGGTTGTTGAACCTTTTTCAAGTGAGTTTTCCTTCCAAAAAATTAGCCCCATGTGTGTCAACGACTGATCATCCTTGACACATACTTTACTTTTGCTTGTACTTTCTTCACCATGCAACTTTTCTTGGCAGTCTCTCAGTGTATTTGTTATACCTCTCCCTATTAACATTATGGGGGGTATTACTATTGGTTCTTATGTTTCCTTGGTTCGATGGAGTGAGCTATGTATTCAATATTTGTTCCTATGTACTAGGCGGATGGAGTGGCCTGTACCTATGCATTTCGGTGAGATGGATCATTTACCATATGGACACTCTTCTTTCGTTCCTATTTTGGAGGCTTCAGACTTGGCATTTTTTCCATTTGTGTCTTCAAGTTTTAATTTTTTCCTTGTTTTCCATCCATATTCGAGTAGTGTTATTTGAGGGCAGTCATACAGAGTAGTTATTTGACAGTGTTTTGCAGCTTCATGCTTAAGAGGTGTTCTACATATTCTTTCTTTGTTCCTATTTTCTGGGACATTCTCTAGTTTGGAAGCTTCTTCAGTCCTTCACTAGACTTCATCTCTTTCTGGAGAGGGATTTTTCCCACTGAGTTTTCTCCTTTTCTCCTCTTTATAGAGATTTTTGTACTTGGGTACCTCATCAGACCTTGTTGTCGGGACCCATTTCCTGCTTTCAGTTGTTTCAGGGTTTTTAGCTTCTCCCTAAGTTTATCTTAAGGGGGGTGTTAGAGTTAAAAATGTATTTTCACTTATTAATTAAATCATTATTGATATAATTATTAAGTCACCTTTCACTTGTTATCTCTATTTCACTTAAGCTAAACTTTAGGCATGCAATAATTGATTCTTTTATTAATTATTCATGCAACTTTGGTTTCTTCACCCAACCTTGGTTTTCTTCACCCAATCTTGATTTCTTCACCCATCTTTGGGTTTTGATCTCCTTTATAAGGATTGATCACTTTGTAATTATTTAATCTTTTTTGTAATTCCATTCCATTTTTATTGAATCAATTGAGGATGTTTCCTCTTTCATAGATATGTTGTTTTTGGCCTCCATAGATTTTGCTTCTATCTTTCTGTGACAGGTGATTCTTGGGAGCTGTAGGGTTGATAGTTTTTCATCAAATCCAATAATAACAACCTATAGTTCCTTGTCGGTAACCGTGCAGTTCAACTCATCTCCTTACATATTTTTTCTAATAAAATAAATAGGACGTTCTAGTGTACCTTCCTTCTGTCCAAGAACTACTCCAATGACATGATCAGAGGCATTTGTATGTATGTGGAATGGGAGTGCCCAATTAGGACCTCGCAGGACAAGTGCCTGAGTGAGTACATACTTCAGAAATAGGAAAGCTTCATCACAGTCTGATGTCTAGATAAAGTCAACATCTTTAGTGAGCAGTGAATACATAAGGCTGGCCATCTTGCTTAAGTCCTTTATGAATCTTTTGTAATACCCAACATGACGAAGAAAGCTTATGAAATTCTTTTGTTTGGCTGGGGTTGGTAGATTCACAATGACTTCAATTTTGGCTGGGTCTACCTGAATGCCAAGAGCAAAAATGTAGTGACCAAGCACTACTCCTTCATGCATAATCACAAAACACTTCTTGTTGTTCAAAGATAGGTTGTTTTCTTTGCATCTGGTGAGGAATTTTTCTAGATTTGCCAATGCTTCCTCATAAGTTTTCCCATAAGTTGTAAATTTGTCCATGTAGATCTCCATATAGTCATGGGAAATATCAGAAAAAATGATGATAACCACGCGCTGAAAAGTAACAGGAGCATTGCAGAGGCCAAATGACAAAACTGATTAAGAAAAAGTCCCCCATGGGCAGGTGAATGTGGTATTTTCCTGATCCTAAGGAAGAATCCGGATTTGATTGTATCCACTATACCCATCCAAGAAAGAAAAGTATTTATTTCGTGCTAGAGAATCCAGAACCTGGTCAATAAATGGAAGAGGGAAATGGTCCTTTTTAGTGGCATTGTTAAGCTCTCTATAGTCCACACACAGTCTCCACTTGACACCTTTCTTAGGAACTATGACTAGTGGGGAAACCCACTGGCTATCTGATATAGGATATATGAAACTGGCTTTAAGGAGTTTTTGGAGTTCGGCTTTAACTATCTCACAAAGGGCAGGGTTGACACATCTTAGAAATTGCCTTACTGGGGGTTTATCCTCCTTTAGGAAAATCTTATGAGTGCATAAATTTGGGTCTAGACCTTTCATATTAGCATAATCCCAGGCAAAAGCTATAGCATGTTTCTTCAGTAGCTTGGTTAATGATGTTTGCTGATGAGGAGAAAGTTTGCTATTAATGTTCAAGCAGCGTTTAGGGGAAAATTCTAGTTGCTTGGTGAGCTCGACCATAGATGCATCAGTCAATGAGGGTAATTGGATCTCATAGGGAAGCATTTGGTGATAGAGCTAGTTGGATATAAGGGAAGATATTTGGTAATCAGAGTACAACAGCTATAGGGAATAGTTTTGGAAGGAACTATCCAAAGGGTCCAAGTTCGGTCCATACTAGTTATGCAGGATGTTGTTGATTACTTTATCTTCCTCCTAAAGTTGCAGGAAGGCATCTCTTCTTAACATCATTAATTGGGAGACTAAATTAATAACTTCAACTTCCTCTCCTACATCTAGCCATATGGGAGAGGCTAATTCCATCTGAGGTTGATCGGGAGGATACAAGGCCAAAGTTTTGGTGTGCTAGCCATCAGAAATGGTCATATCTCCTGAATGACAACCGATGTAGGCATCAACAGTAGCCAACCAAGGATGTCCTAGAATAATTGGACAGCCTCCTAGGGTAGCTTTTGGTGAGAGGATCATGAAATCTGCAGGGTAGGACCAAGACTCTAGGTCAACCATAATGTCCTCCACCACTCCATCAGGCTTTACAATCAAACTGTTTGTGAGCTAGAGGACAGTAGGTGTATTGTGGAGGTTGGTGATACCAAGGTGTTGCATAATGTCCTTGGTCATGACATTAATGGTGGCTCCAAGATCAATCAAGGCATTTTTTATATCAGTCCCATTAATAATCACCTTGACAATAGGGCTGCGAGGGTCAGAATATTTTGGGATGGTAAGCTTCCCTAACATGATGTCCGCTAGTTTACCTAGGACATGGACAGTCTGGGGATCCTTCTTCTTGTAGCCAGAATTTTTAAAGAAAGCTTCCTTGATGGATTTTCCATATGTGGGAACATCTTTGATTTCCTGGAACATGGGAATCTGGACACTGACATTCTTTAGTTGGTCCAAGATATTGAAAGCTGCTTCATCAGTGGTCTTCAGATTGCTCTGCTGCAATCTTTGTGGGAAAGAAGGAATGGTGGGCTGATTGGACTTAGCTGGTGATGTAGGGGCTACTAGATTAGATGGATTGTCAGGCTGATTTGGCTCCTCAAGAGGCATTTTAGTAATTATAGGAGGCTCAGGTGCAGGTAGAGTGGTACCGGACCACAGGTTAATATCATCGAGGTTGATTACATACGCAGGGTATTACATGGGATACTACAACTGGTCTATAGCATACATAGTTTTTGTGGTGGAGGAGGTCAATTGTTGGGGTTCGACTGTGGCTATGTAGGTAACTGAGTAGGCTTAGGAGGTGGATTAGTAGCTGTAGGAGGTGGAAAAAGAGCTTGCTGCTATGGAGGCTGCATAGGTAGTGGCAAAAATATTTGTGGTTGATTTGGCCATTGCTGGCTGCCTCACCACTTTGGTTTTTTCTGCCAATTACCTTGCAGTGGCTGCCACACCCCTTGAGGTTGTCACCAACCTGCTTGAGGGTTTGAACATTATGGATTGGGGTAATTTTGCCACTGATTGTGGGAATTATTCTAGGGTGGATTTTAGTAATTCATGGGGGTTTTCATTGATTATTATAAAAGGATCACTAAATGAAAGAGGATCCTCAGGCATACCTTGTCTCTGTACCCATGGTTGTTGCTGAGTGACAAAGAAAAACTGCTCATCCTCTGATTCATCTGGTTTGTAATCAGTTGGCTATTGTGTAGTCTCCATGTTAGAAACAAGTTTGCATCTGCAGTCTCTCTTCTTCTATCTACAATGTGGACAAAATTCTGCTAGCATGGCCTCTACTTCCTCATGTTTCTTTTTAGCCTGCATGGCATCTAGTTGGGTGGCCATGTTGTTGATGATATCTTTCTTAAATCGGAAAAGAGATTGGTTATCTCTATCCATGAAGCACCAACACCATTAAACTTCCCCAAAGTGGACCTATATCCTCTTCCTTTCGTAACAAAAACTCTTGAGTATTTAAGGCAGAAATTCTGGATATCATCCCATGATACCTGGGTGATATCTCCTCTGACCATTAGGTCTAGTGCCTCTGTGCATCTGTCATGAATGCCTCCTAAAAAGAGCAAATTCTGAGATTCTTCATAGAGCTCGTGTTGAGTATTCTTCTACAAACTGAACATGAACCTTGAGACATAATCCTCAAGATTCTCATCCTCATTCTGTGACATCTTAAAGATTTCATCCCCTCACATATCATTCCCTTGATAGTACTTCTTATATTTTAGCAAGAAAGCATCCTTCATTTCATCCCAATTATGGACAACATCTTGTCCTAAGCCCATAAACTATCACAATGCAGACTCTTAAAGTGTTGCAGGAAAGAGCTTAATCTTAGGGGCATCGGTGTAGTCATAGCTCCTACCAAGGATATCAAACTCAAAGAGAAAGGTATCTGGGTCCTATGTGACAAGGCCGTAAAATTTTGGAAGAGAAGAAGAGGGAATATTTTTGAGGTTGTTATTATCTCGCTGGTCGGAGATGGGGAAAGGAAATGTAGTAGGATTGGCCATCCTTCGTTGTTGCAGAGGTGGATTTTGAGGTGGGTTCTGAGGTTTTTAGATGACTAACTGCCAAGGATTTTCTTCTCAAGGATTTTGGAGTTCTAGATTGGCAAAGGATTCAACAAATAGATTGGCTTCTGGTTGTTCCTAGAAGAACCCACGAAAGTCACCCTTAGAAGATGAGGATGATGAAGGGGCTTCAGGGAGCTCAAAAATAGAGTCAACAAACTAGTTTTCTTCCTCAAATAGGTTGTGGAATGGATTTGGTAAGTACCTACCTCGGGCGTCTCTTCGTCTATTTTGCATGCATATAGTATGGAATGATGTGAATAGCGATTTGCTTTGTCAAAATAAGGCTTAATATACTTAAAGAAGGGAATGAAAGAATGAAAACAAATCCTAGGAATGGTTGAATAAGAAATAGGCTCTGCACCATCTTGACAATGACGCCAAAAATGATCGCTTGTTATAAAGTCTCAGAAACTAGGCATAATCCTTTAACTCAGGGTTTGGACATCCAAATAAGCACTTCATCTATTTTATAAGAAACTCATTTAATATGTCAAACCCAAGTACGTGTTACTTGAAATGGGCCAGAAAAATATATGCACCAAGCACTTTCTCAACCAATCATTCTATAATTACTGTAGGAAATAAATGCTGGAAAGGAACTACTTTATGGCTACAGAAAATAAATGCTTTTGAAAGGAAACTATACTATTGCTACATGAAATGAATACTCAAAGGAAAGCTAAACTATTTCTATGAAAGTAAATGCTTGAAAGTAAATGATGGAAATGAATGCTGCTAGCAGTTTGGAAGAGTGCACAAAAATAAGTATAATGCCTTAGTTACTCCGCCGCTCGGTCGCAGGAAGCGGTAGCTGTCCTATGGCTTTTACTACAAGAGTTATTCAACATAGGAATTGAAATAATAGAAATGCTGGAACATGAGTTAACTAGAATGAATCTAACTATGGATTCCTCACCAAGTGGGCCCCCTTGGGTGAGTACCCAGAACACCCAATTACATAGAATTAACCTCAAAACCTCATTTGCACATTAAATTGAATAACAAAGTACAAGAATTCTCAACAACAATAAAATAATAGAATTGAACTATATTGAAACTATCATAATAATACTACTACTTCTCCCCTACTCACGCGGGAGTGGGGATTTATTTAAAGGGGAAAATATCTAACTGCTAAACTCCACATGCCCTAAGAAAAGGTGGAGCTTTTATTACAACCAGCTAACAGAAAGGAAAACTAGAAAATAGGAAATAGAATCGGTCTAGAAGAGGGGACATAACTACATAGACAATAGATCTAACTTCCCACTCTCTCCTAGATTTCATTAAGGAAATTATTGTGCTCACCAAGTCTTCACTCAACCGTCTCCACCTAGATTAACTGGAAACCTTCCACTGCTGCTAGGCCGATGTTTCATCCGTGTGCGTCTGTTGCAAGACCGAGTCAAGTGTCTAGCACATAGAAGTGCTCACTTGAACAAGATGATGGTTGCTACTTCGATGTGCTGTGTTAACTTTGTTAGGATAAAATCATTCGTGGAAATCATTCAAAGTACATATACATTATCTATTACTTAAACAGTCCATTCATTCATAAAACATGATCATAATTTCATAGCAATAAACAAAGCAAATTCATCCCGATAAAGCTTATTAAGTAGCATATGTCCATGGCATAGGTTGAGTTGTTGACTACCACATAAAAATAGTTTTAAATCATAAAGTCTTGGAGTAATAAAAGAAAACATAAGAAAGGACCTAGCAAAAGTTCTTCTAAGGTATCTAAAGGATGCCATTAAAATGACCTATCACATATCATGAATCCATGGTCTATCAAGCAAGATATTATATGCAAGGGGGCCAACATCAACTATTTGAAATAAAATAGCTTTTTCAATAGGGCCAATCCTAATAGGAAGGATAGCCAACCCGTTGGAACTTATTTTCGCCTCAACATAGGCTTTGATGATGATATTTTTCTTGGTATCTATGAATTGTTTAGAATAACCCAACTTTTGCAAAAGACTAAAGGAATAGATATTAGTCCCAACACCCCCATCTATCAACACGGTCCTAACATGGGTTTTGTGGATCATGACCTCAATATGGAGAGCGATATTGTGTGGGTGGATCAAAGATTTATCATCATCCTTTGAAAAAGTAAGGTAATGAGGGCTAGCAATATTATTAACCATGTTCTAGAATTGATCAAGGTCTAAGTTGTTGGGGATGTTCGCTACGCACAAAGCATCCTCAAGGACTTGCTTGTGTCTCAGGGACAACTCTAAGAGCTCAAAGATTGAAATCTGTGCTGGGGTTATTTGCAACTGATCAAAAAGATTATAGCTCAACTTAGGATTGACTGCTGGTTTTGAGGTGACATTCTTGGATGTCACTTGCTTAGGTTTACTTGGTTGACTTGAACTGGGTCCTCTAATGACAATGGTACCTTGACTTCGTCTGATAGTATTAAGAGTTTGAGACAACCCTCTAGAGTTAGGACCCCTTAGGACCATGACGGGTTCTTCATCAATGATAGGAGGATAGTCCATGCCTAGATAATAACCATAGGGATCTTTACCCCTCATCATATTGACATTTTTGTCTACAACTTCAAGCATGTTGACAACATTCTATGCATCTGTGTAAGTGTAATTGATCTCAACCTTGCCATTTTTATCTTTAGAGGGTTTCCCCTTCTCATACTTGGGCAGAGGTTATTTGAATGCCTCATTATCGGCATTGGTGTTCAATCCATCTACATTGAGTTTTCCATTGTCAATGAGATCTTGGATAATATGTTGATTTTTCAATAGTTTTCAATATCATGCCCGATGCCATTATGAAACTTGCAAAAGGATTTCTCATCCCACCAATGTGGCTCAACATCAGGTATATAATTCTTTGTGGGATCTTGAGGATGCACAAGGTTGTTAATAATAAGTGTTTTCAAGACATCCTCATATGAATCAACAAGTTTTGAAAACTGACGTCTTTCTTTCTTAGGCCTATCTTGGTACCTTGGCTTGTTCTCTTGTTGATTAGATGCATTGAGTTTCATGGCTTGAACAACACTAGATAAGTGGAGCACAATTTGATCTTTAGGTTGGGAGGATTCTACAACTCCATCATTGACCACTTGTTTGTTCCTATTTGAGTGTGAGTTCTTTCCTTTATGCTTGTTAGGGTTGTTGTTATTTTGACCATTGTTGTTGTTGTTGTTGTTGTTGTTTCCATGTTTGGTCAAAATTCCTTGTTCTTTCAAAACATCCTCAATCATACATGTGGTTTCAACCATGGTGTCAAAGGAATAAACAACCATCTTCCTAACTTCATACCGCATTTCAGGAACCAAGTTGCTAACAAGGATGTCAATCTTTTCATTTTCAAGAATGGTCCTAGGGTAGTGAGTGCATTGTTGTCTCCACCTTTGCAAGAAAGTAACAAAGGATTACCCTTGATTTTTCTTTAAGTCGCATAAGTCCAACATGGTGATAGATCTTGAAAGATTGTATGCAAAGTGTTGAATGAATCTACAGATGAGCTCTTTGAAAGTATTAACGGGGGGAGTTATGTTGGTGAACCATTCCATCGCTTGACCCTTAAGACTCCTTGGGAACAATCTCATGAGGTACAAGTCATCTTGATGGAACTCAAAACTTGTGGTATCAAATTGGTGTATGTGATAATGTGGATCTCCATTTCCATCATACTTTTCATATTGAGGGATCTCAACCTTTCTAGGGAAGTCTTTCATGTTAACACTTTTTTCAAAAGGATTAGGAAAAATTGAATCAAGTGAGAATGAGTTCTCGGGTGCCAACATATTTTACATCATGCTCTTAAGTTGTTTGGTCTCTTCTTCTTGAGATGGACCTTGCTTTTTAATCTTCTTGTCCACATCAAAGTTGTAGGGGACCCTAGCACCCTTGTTGATTAAACTCTCTAGGAACTTGTCTTTGTTTTTCTCTAAATATTTCTCCACATACTACTGGAAAAGTGGTTCTTGTTGCATTTTCACGAAGTCTTGGGAGGTGAGGTCAAAACTTGAGCTTGTTGGATGATATCAGTTTTTGGTACTAATCATGTTGTTGATACTCATGTTTTGTCACTGATGTCAACATATATTTCTGTGAAAGAAGATAGACTAGTTACTTGACTGGAAGGCATGTACAGACACTGTACGGATGAACTGAAATGAGAGAAGTTGGATTTAAGTAGAAGACTAAGTTTTGACCTTACATATAAGGCTGCTTGACTTTATGTTTCATATCATGGATGTTACAACTATTTTAGTAAAGACTATTTTTCTGGACTGTGACTGTGACTGTGATTCTGGACAGAGAAGGTCTCTGTGTTTCGGGCATATCTTGTTGAGGAAGATGTTTCAGAACTTGTGAGCTTACTGATGGAGAGCTGACATATGAAGGTGAAATGGGTTGAGTTTGATTTTTGTTTAGGTACTGATGATGTCAGCTATGGCGTGTGTTATGGAGAAGACTTATTTCTTGGCCGACTTCAGGCTTGTAACATGTGGAAATTAATTCTGAGCATAGATTGTAGATCTGGAAGTATTTGTAATGAATTGTAAATATTGTATGCTTGTTATAGGTACCGTGTGTATCTTAGCAAGGGATTATGCAATTATTTTTATGATGGGAAGCCTTAATTGGCCGACCTAGTTAATTGTGTATTAGGAAAGCTTAACTGGCCGACCTAATGGGTTATTGTAAGAGGGTATATATGAGTGATCTTTTCATTTGTGAAAAGTGTGGTAGAGAAAGAAAAGAGCAAAGATTTGTGAAGCTACGAAGCTTGACTGCTAGATAGAGAGAAGAGTTGGTACTTCATTGGAACTGACCAAGCAAAGACAGTTGCTATCAGATAGTTCACTGGATTATGTATTTGCTGTATACACTTGATGCGGATTGTGAATCCTTGAGGGTGGCTTTAACCTTCTTTGGGAAGTGAGTCTACTACTTTCATTGAATCCTAATAGGGTCTGTCTCCTAACAGGGACTGTGTACTGTAATGTAATAAAAAGCTCCTAATAGGGCTAATATATTTTAACAAGGATACTATACTCTCAGTACATTATTTTGTGGGTGTTAACTCCCACCAGGGTTTTACCTTTAACAGGGTTTCCTCAACAACAAACATTGTGTTATGGTGTTGGCAATTACTGTGTTATTTACTTTTGATGTTACAGTTCATAAATTTTAATGTTTAATAATCTATTGCACAATTGATTCAACCCCCCTCTCAGTTGTCTTGTGGAATGTTATTCATAACAATTGGTATCAGAGCTATTGGTCCTCAAAGAGAAAGTTTAACAACTTGAGGTGATCCTGAAGATGACTTACTACAAGAAGGATAGTCTGAAGTTTGATCGTGAAAACTATGACAGTTGGCAGAACAAGATGAGAAAACATTTGCTATGGCTAGGAATTGAGTACTAGATGATCACAAAGAATAATGTAGCAATAGCGACTGAAGATGAGCTGGACAAGGCTACTGAAGAAGAAAATAAACTATTTTCCTACAATATGGTTGCAAGGGAATCTCTGATCAATGCCCTATCTGAAGTAGAATTCACATAAGTGAAGGACTTGGACTCTGCACATGAGATCTGGAAAAGAATGGAAGCATTGTATGTTGGAGACAAATTTACAAAACAAGCAAAGTTGCAGAACTGGAAAACAAAGATGGAATCACTGAAGATGAGAGAAGATGAAAATGTTAGAGCATATGCATAGATAATTACTGAGGTAGTAACTGGTATTAGGAACTTTGGAGGTAATTACAACGAGAAAGAAGTAATTGTAAAGATTTTCAGATCTTTGACACCTGCATATAGAACCAAAGTACAGGCTATAGAGGAGATCATACCTTTGACACCGAACTTCACCAGAGAGATGTTGATTGGAAAGATTACTAAATTTGAGGCCACAAAATTGGGAGACACTTTAACTAGGGTAGAGTCATCATTCAAGGCAACTATGCACAAGAACAAAAAGACCTTATCTAGAAATGCAAGCAGTAGTGATCTAAGAGAAGAACTTGGAGCTTATGTTGATGAATGGGAACATATATAGGAAGAAGACAAAAAGCTAGATGAAGTTGTGGCACTGATTGCTAGAAGAGAAAAGAGAGGTAAGGGTAAATTGGAAGGAAAATTACCTTTGAAATGTTTTTCATGTAATAAGATTGATCATTTTGAATCTAGATGTCCTACAAGAATACCAAAGAACAAACCTAAGTTTTTCAAGTCTAAGTTCTCAAAAGATAAGGAATGTTATTATGCTAGTAAGGGAACATCTGATGACGAGGATGATAACTTTGATGAGATTGGATTCATTTCTATTAAAGATGATGCACCTATGCGTGAGGAAAATCCCTAGTATCTTGAGTTGAAAATATATCTGAATGGGTTATAGGTAGTGGATGTTCACACCATATGACTGGAGATGGGAATAAGTTTGTGAGTTTGAAGAAACATGATGGTGGTGTTGTTAGTTTTGCTAATAATACTCCTAAAATTATTATTGGAGTTGGATCTATTTATTTGGATGGAAAGACTAACACTTACAATGTATTACTTGTTGACGGACTTAAACATAACTTGTTGAGTGTTGGAAAGCTAGTGGAAAAGGGTTATCATCTGAATTTCATTAATGGGAAATGTTCTATCAAGAGTAAGATAGGAGTCTTGATAGCATATGGTTCTAAATCCAAAGGTAATGTATTTGAACTTAACACATCTAAAGCTACTTGTTTTATTGCTAAAGTTGATGACAGTTGGTTATGGCACAAAATATTTTGTCATGTTAATTTTGATAACATTGTGAAGGCAAGTATGACAAAAGCAGTAAGAGATCTACCTAGAATTGTGAAGCCATATAAAACTATGTGCAGAGAATGTGTCATGGGGAAACAAACTAGAAGCACTTTCAAGAGAAAGGCCTATTCTACAAAAGGAAAGTTGGATCTGGTGCATACAAATCTATGTGGTCCTACAAGAACAAGATCATACTATGGTGAAAGGTATTTTATACTTTTTGTTGATGAATTTTCTAGAATGATGTGGGTTACATATATGAGAGAGAAATCAGAGGCATTTGAAAAATTCAAGATATTCAAGGAAAAAGTTGAGAATGAATCTGGTTTAAAGATGAAATGTTTGAGATCAGAGAAAGGAGGAGAGTTTACTTTAGAACTATTCAATACATACTGCGAAGAGAATGGAATACACAGACATACTTCATCCCCTAGAACTCCACAACAGAATGGGATAGCAGAGTGAAGAAACATAACTATATTAGATGCTGCAAAGACTATGTTGCTGGAAAGAAATGCATCACATGTTCACTAGAGAGAAGCAGTTGGGACTTTTGAGTGCACATTGAACATAATTCAAATCAGAGAAGGTACAAGTAAGACTCCTTATGAATTATGGTTTGATCATACACCTAATGTGAAATAGTTTAGAATATTTAGAAGTTAATGTTATATCAGAAGAGATGATGAGGTTGGAAAATTTGATGCTAGAAGTGATGAAGGAATCTTTCTTGGTTATTCTACTAAAATAAAACCATACAAATGTTTGAATCTGAGATTAAGAAAGTTGATTGAAAGTGCCAATGTGAAGATCGATGAAAAGTTCCAAATTCAGGAAAGAATGTTTGACTGTGGTCAGATTACAGAAACAAAAGAAGTTACTACAAAACCTAAAGAACCTTTGATGATTGAGAATGAACCTTAATGACTAAAAATGAAGGCAAAGATGAACAGATTGAAGATACTAAGCCACAAAAGACACCAAGGTATGTTAAGAAGAACCATCTTGAAGATCAGATTATTGGTGATACAAGTAAAGGGATAATGACTAGATCTAAGGCTAGAGAAGAGATTTTTTTGATTTCTCAAGTTGAACCAAAGGCTACTGATGAAGCATGTAGAGATGAATCTTGGACTAAAGCTATGGAAGAAGAACTTGAGAAGATTAAGAAAAACAATACTTGGGAATTGGTTCCAAGACCTAAGAACAAAAATGTGATTGGCACTAAATGGGTTTTTAGAAACAAGATGAATGAGAAAGGTACAGTGGTAAGAAACAAGGCTAGATTGGTTTGTAAAGGCTACTCACAACAAGAAGGTATAGACTATGAGGATACATTTGCTCCTAATGCTAGATTGGAAGCTGTCAGACTATTTCTTGCTTATGCTACACATAAAGACTTTAAAGTGTATCAGATGGATGTGAAGTAAGCATTCCTGTGGTGATCTAGAGGAAGAGGTATACATTGAGCAACCTGATGGTTTTCCTTTGACAGATGATGAAAACATGGTTTACAGATTAAAGAAGGCACTGTATGGACTGAAACAAGCACCAAGGGCACGGTATGCAAGACTAGACAAATATCTACTTCATCTTGGTTTCAGAAAAGGTAATGCAGATAGTAATTTGTATTTAAGAACTTATGAAGATGGAATCTTTATTATAGAAGTTTTTTTTGATGATGTCATTTTTGGAGGTAATGACAAAATGAGTAAGAAATTTGCTAAAGAAATGGAGAATGAGTTTGAAATGTCTATGATTGGTGAGATGAAATATTTTCTTGGTT
>MU225145.1:1491648-1505910 GCA_018584345.1 Thuja plicata | reverse complement strand
ATATTTCTATCAAGTATCATTTCTTGAGGGAGAAGGTAGTTGCTAAGGAGATTAAACTAGAGTACATAAGCACAAAGGAACAAATAGCAGATATATTTACTAAACCTTTGCCAAAAGATGCTTTTGATACCTCAGAGGCATACTTGGGGTGATGGCCCCTCCCAGTGGTAATTAAATGATGTAGACATGCATTAGTCTAGTGGATCTCAGAGCTATATTATTCTCTAGACTTGATGTATGGATCTACTCCTTAGGGGGAGTGATCGTAGGAGAACACTATGGAGCACATTTGGGTGATCTTGCACCTAATTGGACATGAATATTTGACAAATATCCATCTTATCGAAGACTATAGATGAGTTATGGCACCCTTTTCCATTGTTGCCAAAGGGGGAAGGAATCTATGTAAAAATCCCTACTATTTTGGGGAGATTTGTTGAGGATATTGAGAAGATTCTAAAGAAAGAGAGTACTTTTGGGTTGATGCATATGGATTTTCCCATATGTTTCCATCAATGCCAAAGGGGGAGATTGTTGGATGATATCAGTTTTTGGTACTAATCATGTTGTTGATACTCATGTTTTGTCACTGATGTCAACATATATTTTTGTGAAAGAAGACAAACTAGTTACTTGACTGGAAGGCGTGTACAAACACTGTACAGATTAACCAGAATGAGAAAAGTTGGATTTAAGTAGAAGAATGAGTTTTGATCTTACATCTAAGGCTGCTTGACTTTATGTTTCATATCATGGATGTTATAGCTGTTTTAGTAAAGACTATTTTTCTGGACTGTGACTGTGATTCTAGACAGAGAAGGTCTCTGTGTTTTGGGCATATCTTGTTGAGGAAGATGTTTAAGAAATTGTGAGCTTACTGATGGAGAGATGACATATGATGGTGAAATGGGTTGAGTTCTAGAGAAGACTTATTTCCTGGCCGACTTCAGACTTGTAACATGTGGAAATTAATTCTGATCATGGATTGCGGATCTGGAAGTATTTGTAATGAATTGTAAAATGTTGTATACTTGTTATAGGTACCATGTGTATCTTAGCAAGGGATTATGTAATTATTTGCATGATGGGAAGCCTTAATTGGCCAACCTAGTTAATTGTGTATTAGGAAAGCTTAACTGGCCGACATAATGGGTTATTGTAAGAGGGTATATATGAGTGATCTTTTCATTTGTGAAAAGTGTGGTAGAGAAAGAAAAGAGAAGATATTTGTGAAGCTGTGAAGCTTGACTGCTAGATAGAGAGCAGCATTTGTACTTCATTGGAACTGACCAAGCAAAGATAGTTGCTATTAGACAGTTCAATGGATTTTGTATTTGCTGTATACACTTGATGCAGATTGTGAATCCTTCAGGGTGGCTTTAACCTTCTTTGGGAAATGAGCCTTGGCAGTGAGCATACTACTTTCATTGACTCCTAACAAGGTCTATCTCCTAACATGGACTGTGTACTATAATATAATAACAAGCTCTTAACAGGGCTAATATCTTTTAAGAGGGATACTATACTCTCAGTAGTTTATTTTGTGGGTGTTAATTCCCACCGGGGTTTTACCTTTAATAGAGTTTCCTCGATAACAAACATTGTGTTATGGTGTTGAAAATTACTGTGTTATTTACTTTTGATGTTATGGTTTATAAATTTTAAATTTTAATAATCTATTGCAGAACTAATCCACCCCCTCTCAGTTGTCTTATGAATTGTTATTCATAACAGAGCTACTACCCCCATTTTGTGAACCATGGTGAGCACGTTGTGAAGGTTGTCTTGAGTTCCTAGGAGGTGTTAGTCTCCTATTATGATCTCGTATTGAAGGTCTTCTTCCTCTAGGGCTAGGAGATCGTGATGGTGTTCTTGAATGTCTTCCACTTTGTGGAGTCTTAGGAGGGGTGGATGGAGGAGAGTTTCTTCCACCACCAACACGCATGTTGTTGAATTGACCATTAAGTTGTTGATTCAAGAGTCTAGCTTGATCTTCCTGAAAGGATTTTCTTTCTATATCCAACAAGGATTGTCTTTCCAACTCTAGGAGTCTAAATTGCTCTTCCTTTGTAGCTTTTTCATCTAGGATGACTTTATTTTCACGCTCAATTTTCCTAAGTCTTTCACTCATCTATCTTGAAAAGATGTTTTGAGTGGTGAACTTGGTCTTGAATTTCTAAACAAGTCATTGGTGTATGTTGCATTCACATGAGTGCCATAAGGTTCATCAGATTGGTTATCATGTTGTGATTGTTCATCTTGATAGGCTTTTCTCTTACCTCTCTCAGCCCTTTGGTGTGCATCCAGATATCTAGTTGAGATGAGGGTGAGACTAATCAACTTTTGTGAGAGGAACCGCCAAATGAAATGGTATCTCTATGTCTTTCAAATATATCATCAAGGCGTTTATCCATTTCTCTCCTCTCTCATCGAGTCATTTTGTAACTCATATCCATATCCGAGCATGAAGACGCTAAGGGTGTAATAAACTCACTAAGGTTACTCTTGGAATCAAACCAAATTTTTGAGTTGTTCCTGGGTGATTGATCAAATACAAGCCCTTTTCCCTTACGTTTTAGACAAGTTTGAACTAAGGGTAATTGGTTAAAGACTAATTGAGGTTTCTTTCCCTGATCTACTTGATATCTTGTTGTAACTGGCATGAAAGAAAAGGTACTAGGTGATAGGATGACCCTAAGAATTGTTGGTACCAAACCAGGATAGTAAAAGCACTCACTTGTCCAAAAAGAGAGGTGATAAGGTAGAATTTCACAAGAGGCATAAACCAACACTGCCACAAAGATGCCCAGTGAACAGGTGAATACCCTAACACATATGGATCAGAAGGATGATTTACCCAACTTATATTGATTGAATTTGAATTTGTATGGAAGTGAATGGACAAGAGACTAATAAAACTCTCCATGTGTGTTATCAAAGGATCCAAAGGTTTATCTTCTCAACAAGGATGGTTTCTAGTTCACCAACTCCAAACAAGGTCACTTGTAAAATCAAAGATTACTAATTCAAGTGGTCAAAATGCAAGAATCCAAAGTGTAAACAAGCATCTAACAATAGGGTAAGTGACCTAATCTGACCTGGATCGACCAAGGAATACTGGAAATGACCGAATAGCAAATTGAGAAAGTTGACAGTTTGACACTTAAGAATGCATATTTGTTGATCATTTTGATGTTTTCTTTGATATTTGGTGTATGTTTTGATGTTTCACTCATGCAAGACACATCAAGCAGATTGTTTGTTGTAAAAAGAATAGTCACACCACAACCTAGGTAAGCCAGGGCAATATTTGTTGAATTCCCACTTGAACCAAAGTTCAACCACACCTACTCATAGCAGACAACTTAGAAGCTTGGAGGCATGGGCTCCTCCTTATAGTGCACTCACTTCTCAGGCACACCAAGCTTCAAATCCCAAGGGAATCACATCCCAAAGGACCATTATCTCTATTAAGAGACATGAAAATGTGGGACGTCTTAGTCAATCTCTGACCTTTTGCGCTGAGAGATAGAGGGATTTTGGTCACTAGAAAAAAGTTCTTAGTTAGGGCGTCTTTTCAGGAAGCTATACATGTGGTAGATTAGCCTCGTTAAGGAGGCCTCCCAACCTACAAAAGTTATGTTCTATAGGTTTTTATGCACCACGAGGGTACTGAGGGAGATCTTCTATTGGCATAGCAAAATTGACACCTGTTCACTGTGAGATTAATCATAATGACATTTTTTATATACCAGTTTGGAAGGGATTGGCTTTATCTTGTTACCGGTTGGGCAATCTAATCTCACCAGCTTTGTTAAAGCTCTCAGGAGGTAGCCACGCTAAAAGAATTATATGAATTTCTCTTACACCCAAGATCCACAAAGGCGAGGTGAGAGGATACATTCATATAATTCTTAGGATTACAATCTAAAAAGACACTTCAGACACATAAGAAGATGACAACAATGTTTTTGGATTACTAATCATCCCAAAATAGCGAGAGCATAGTTTCCTGACATTATTTCCATCCCTAAAACATTAGATATAAGTTTATTTTAAAAATCCTTGCATGTGCGTTAATATTTTAATAAAACAAAACAAAATGCAAGCACAATATTTAGCGTTCTATTGATCAAGGCAACCTGCAAGATGATTCGTTAGTAGTCTGTGTTTTTATTCTTCTTTTTAAATGTCCTGCAAACCACTATTAGGCTGTAATCAATAGGATAAGTCAAAGAACAACAAAGCCCAAAACTCGCCAGTGTTAGAAAAATAAAAAATCATAATTCTGATTGCATATTCAGAAATTAGATAAAAAAATCACACACTTTTAAAAAAAATTGCACTAAAAAAGGTTATCGTATGAGCTCGTACGAGGCTTTGAAGGTCTCAAATGGTGACTCATAGCTCCCTATTCATGCAGTGAAAGGGTTTGTGATGATGGCCCTTAGTTTAGACCTAGTATATGTCCATGCAAGTACACCATGTAATGAGAGATTCAAAGAGGAAGATCAATAATTCTAGTCTCCATGATCATCAAATATGCATTGCAAATGAAAATGGAAACTATTTTATATGATAATGATGCGTGAAAGGAAATATGCAAACTAATCTATGAAGGAAATATGCAAGATTAATCTATTGAAAGGAAATATGAATCTAAATTAACACGAATCTAATCTAAATGGATTGCCATGGATGCATGAGAGAAGAAGACAAGAAGAAGAGAAGCTCCATGGTTCAAGCTCAAATGCTCAAACTCTTCTCCAAAATTGCTCTCCAAACCTGCAGCATAATAATAACATGAAAACTTGATATCTCTCAAAATGAGAAGAAGAGGGCTCCTTATAATGGAAAGTGTGGAGAGGAATGCATCCTTAAGAGTAATGTGGGATAAATCCCTAAAAAGAAAGTAAGAGAGAAAAATCCCACCACTTAGGAATATGTGGAGAAAAAGAAGTTTTATTTATTTTTTATTTGATTTATTTCCTTTTTTTTTATCAAAAAGGGAGCTTTAAGTGGGGATTATATTTATTTAATTAGAAGAGGGATTTTTTTTTAATTAAATAAGATAATATTATTGATTAAATGATCAAACCTTAGGAAATATTGATATAATTGAATTAATTACGATCTGATCAAGGAAATTGATTTGAATTGAAAATGTTGCAAAGCATTGATTCAGGAATTTGATAAATTGATTCTGTCATTTGATAAATTGAAGAATGTGGGCCCATATTCTAGGTGACCATTTTAGGGTGCATACAGATACAAATGCAAATTACTGCAATGAGTTGTTTGATGATTTGTTCAAAGTTGAGGTGGACATGACAAAATTTATTGTAGAGGCAAAAAAAATTGTAGATGCCAGGTGGACTGAAGCCTTGGCCAAGCAGGAGAAAGAGAAGAAATTCGATTGGCCCACCACCAAGGAATTGAACATGTGGGAAGAAAATTTGAAAGGATGAAGAGATATTTTCAAAACAACAACAAATTCTGTTCAAGTTCAGAGATCTTCTACCACCCGTGTTCTGTTTCCAAGTTGTTATGTTGTTAATTTTAAAAGTTGTTGCAAGTTTTTGTATTCTTCCCATGTAGTCCAAAGATTGTTGCGTCCTTAGTTATAAAAGGATTCCAAGACTATTGGGAAAGGGATAGTCATTTTTCATTTAAAATAAAATTTCATTGTATAAACTTTGGTTTGAGACCAAATATTTGATAAGAGAAGACTTTCGATTGGCCCACCGCCAAGGAATTGAACACGTGGGAAGCAAATTTGAAAGGATGAAGAGATATTTTCAAAACAACAACAAATTCTATTCAAGTTCGCAAATCTTCTGCCACCCGTGTTCTATTTCCAAGTTGTTATGTTGTTAATTTTAAAAGTTGTTGCAAGTTTTTGTATTCTTCCCATGTAGTCCAAAGCTTGTTGCGTCCTTAGTTATAAAAGGATTCCAAGACTACTAGGAAAGGGATAGTCATTTTTCATTTAAAATACAATTTCATTGTATAAACTTTGGTTTGAGACCAAATATTTGATAAGGGTTTTGAAAGTTTACAATTTAATGTAATAACTCTTTTTGATATGAATACAAATGAAAATCCATTAACAATTTCTAAACTTATGATGAGTATTTATATTCATTATTGTGTTTTGAGTTTTGTTTAAATCGAGTAATTAAGGATTGTTTAATTTATATGTCTGTCAGGCAGATTATGAAATTATCATAGGAGTTCTTTCAAGGAAAGATTAAATTACCTTAGGGTTATTTCGGTGAAAGTTGGGCTGTATAATGAATCTGATGATTATCTTAGCATATTGTAGGTGTACTTCCAGTCCCCCAATTTTTGAACTTTTAAAGTCTCCTCCCATGGGAGATTTCCCACAACATTCCCAGATTTTCCTCTAACATGTCGTTGTGAAGGATGAAGATTAAAGTTTTGATATGCAGATGCAAAAGACATGTTCAAAGAGTTTAGAATTCAAGTTCATTGCCTCGTTTAAGAATTACAATTTTAGTTTGAGAATAGAAGTAGAATTGGAATTGGGATTGGGATGCAGAAGTGGAATTGGAAAACAAAATTGGCATTGGAATGCAGAAGTGGAATTGGGATGTAGAAGGGGAAAATGAGAAATTTGCTGCACATTTCTCCCTCCAAAGGTAAAATTCCACCATGAATGAATTGAAGCATTCCATGACCAGTGAGCCGATAGAAAGAAGAAAAATTTCTTTTTAGTCATTTAAAAAGTATAGTTGTTACTAGAATGTGCAAATCTCACCTACAACAAAGAAGCGAAAAACTGAGAACTTGATGCACTTTTCGACCTTCATTTGGGATTTTCCGCTAGGAGAAGCCAAGTTGCAAATTTTTTCCAAGGCATTAGAAGAAATTTCTCCCAAGTCTCGATAATTAGCAGGAGTCCTTCACTAGATATGGTTTCACTGCATTTGCTAATGGAATTGTCGAAGAACTCGACACTTTAAATGTTGACAGAGGCATGATGAAGATAAATTGTGAAGAACTCGAAAGAAGCTTTCAAATGTTTAATCAAATTCACTGGAATGAGCTACATTGACATAAGACAAAATGGAGAAGTTAATTTGTGATTCTCCGAATCAATGACCATAGAAGCATTTTAATGCATTAGCTAAGCCTCCTATTCTGGTTGAAAAAGAGAGACATCGAATTGGAAAATACCGATGCCGCCATGAACATAATGAAGTCGTGATAAAGATAAATTAAAAGTGTCTACCAGTGAATTGTTGATAGAATTTCAAATAACAAACACATTGAGTTCACCTATGAAGCTCGACCCATGATCTGCAAGCTGCCTACCATGTGGAAAGCTCTCGAGGCTTGGGTTTGATATGATTACAAGATAATCAATCTCCATTCCTAGAAGTTCATGTATATCCTACACCGAGCACATTGAAGTCAAGCATATAGTGTATCCGGTGTATAAATCTAAATAGTGATGATATCAAGCATGCAAATTGAGAAGATAACCGACACTTCACAGTGAGCCAGATATGGAAATTATACTATTAGTGACCCTCCTCTACAACAAAAGGATTGAGAGTTTAAAAATGGACCATGCATATCATATGGAAATGTCCAAAGCAAAAGCCGAATGACAATATCTTGAAAGTAAAAACAAAGTATGTAAGGCACCATTGAGTTTTGATACTTAGACCAAGGATGTTCTTTGAAATAGGGGAGATCGAGCATCAATGAAGAAGGCAGTTTGGAAAAATGCTAAGATGAGATAGTAAAATCTGATGGTGAAGCAAAAGGCTAAAATCCTAACCCCTGATCCAAAATCAAACTGTGTATACAATAGAATTGTAGATGCCACATTGAGTGAAGATTTATTGAAGTTCCTATTCGCTCTACATGCATACAAGCTAACACTCTTCAAGTAAAAAGTGGTCGAGTTCATGAGTGAAGAGCAATGATCCACTTCACTTCCATCACAAAAAATATCATCACTTGGCTTTGATCTGGTTCGAGTAACTTAGTTGACTTGACATCCCATGACATTTTTGTACAAAAGTTCTCTCACAAATGAAAAGTGTGATCATCTCATAGCATCGTTGAGGGACAATTTGGAGAATTCCACGGTTGTAGACAATGACCACTAAGGAATCAATGTGCTAATCCCAACGACCTACCTTCAATGTTAGACAACTCAAAGCATCCAAGAACAATTTATAATGGATACTATGTGTCAACCATGTCATCACTTTTCATATATGACAGTATGATATTATTAACAAACTCACCAATTCACAAGGATCTTCAAAGAACAGAGACATTGGAATTCAATTACAATAGGGGATGGAGTAGTAATGGTGATGCAAGTAATAGATGGTAACACAAATAACGTTCGTGCCTTTCAAAATATCAAAATAATGCATAATGAAGACACGACAAAGATAAAGGAAGAACAGAGGAGAAGTCTTGAACTGTTCAATGGTCAATTTGTAAATTCCCATTAGATGCCTGTGACAACCCAAAACAAGAGATTTCAAGACTTAAAGACCCGATCACTCCCAGATTGAAGGCATGGGCGTAGTGACCCTTATATCAGCCAGACCAAAAAAATAGGGGACCTTTCAAAAAATGAGATGGGTCAAAAATGTTTGAAAGATGTTTGCAAAGCTAACAATTGATTAATAGTACGGAGCTATCCAATTTTGACAGAAGATAAATATGTTTGTGACCTAAGAGATGATCAAATACAAGTGGGTTAATTGACATCAGACCTAGAGATTGGATTGTGAGTGGCATATGCTTGGAGAAGTGATGTGGACATCAGTCTTGTTGCTGCTACAGAACCAGCTTGGATCTGTTATGATATCTTTCTCCTAGATCCCTCTGAATGTTGATATGCACTATATCAAAAATGAACTGTTGTAATGACACTGTTGTTTGATCAGTTCCTTGTATGCACAAATTCTCTTACTCCTTTAAAGAGATATATCATCTACTGACTTCATTATACTACCCATCTATATCTTCCTCTTACATAATAATCGATGCTTGTAACATAACATTACATTACATACTTATATGTTTACAATTGAATAGGCGCGACCCAAAATTTAACACTAGTCGGCCTTTAAACCAAAATATACAACACTTCTGAACAAGTCAGCCTAAGCGTGTTTACTAAAAAATTAATTACATTAATACAAACCTATAACTAAAGGCATTTAGCCATTACATTACACAATCATTCACGCTGATCAAAACTATAGTTGGCTTCCATGCTCTGTTTCCTAGACTGCAGGTCTACTAATCTGACTGTAACTTTTCTGTACTGATGTTCCATACTTTTCATGTCTACATCTAGCATGTATATACACCATAGAGTATATACCTAAGCACACATGCTCTGTTGTGATCTCTAACACATGTGCTGACGTACTGATCTTTGTATGTGTCTGTCTGCCCTGTTTTCACACTTAGTCATTTTCATTTTATGACAAAACTTAAGTATGAATTTTTTGCCATGATTGACAACAAAAAATAAGTCATGCTTCCTTAGGAAGTCAACTTGCCAACAATCTCCCCCTTTTTCATTTATGGCAACAAAGGAATGTGGCTAAGTTTCTCAAAATGACTTTATACAAAAAAATTACTGTATATCATAATACTTAATGATATATACATATATACTTCTCCACATATACACATTCTATACTACTCCCCCTTTGACATTAATGACAAAGGTGTGAAAAAATTGTAAGTCTTGAACATATTTACTCCATGTAAACTTCTGGGTACACAACTTGAAGAGATTGAATCTCTTTCTGCCAAAAGAATTTCATTGCATCAACTGTTTGAAGATGCGTGCATAAAGCATATGTCAATTTCTCCATTTTCATCAAATCCATGCAAGGACCTTGATCATATGTTCGTATGGTGTTATCAATCTATTTGATGTTATCATTGAGAACTGCTAGAGATGGTGCAAGTGCATTCCTCAACTGAGTTTGTCTTATTCTGATCTTGCTAATTTCTAGTTTTTCCTTCTCAATTTTGTTCAGCTGACCTTGATAGACATTATTGCATATGTTCATATCTTGCATGGAGTTTTCAACTGATTTCCTTATGTTATCCACCATTTCTTCTTCTTCTGCTATCTTTTTGGGGTGCTCAGAGGCGAGCTTCACTCTGTCCATGCAGTTTGCAATAACCTTCTTTCCTTTTGCTGCCTACTTTTTAAGTATAGATTTCCCAATCTTTAGGGAGTTCAGATCTAAGGTAAAGTTCTTTACCAATTCATTTATTCTCTCCTTCTTGTATTCATCTTCTGCAATCTTAGTAGCTGATTCTACTAAGCTAGTGAAATGTATTTTGAAGTTTGAAAAAATATTGTCCACATCATCAACTGATTGGACTTTGGCTACTTTCTGGTCAGCCGACACTAAGTCATTCAAGATGTTCATTGTTTCCAAAAAGTGAGGGTTCCTCATCACATGTTTCTCTTTTGCCTTTTCCATTTCAAGGATGCTGATTTTTATTAGGTCTTCTTCTCCCCATGCATCCAAGCTTGCTGAATCAGGAGTTAACCTCGACAACAATGAGGTAGATGGTTGAGTGGATGGTGAGAAAATAGTATTCTGACTTGTATCTACACATTCACTTTTGACATGAATTTCCTTTACTAGTGTCTCAGTACCTTGAGTATCTTTCTCCTTATCCAAGTCTATTGGATCAATGAGAGGAACTTCATCCTATTGTAGAGATGTGCCATCAGTGTTCATTTCTTTGGTGTTTACAAATGCTTCATCAACTTTATCCATATCTTTTGCAGATGCAGTCATGGATATCTTGACATTGTCAACTACTATAGTGTCTTCTAAATCTTTATCTGTATCAGAAGTTATTGTCACTGTGGGCGCTGAAACCTATGGACCTGTTATAGGTGCAATCTAAATTACTAGAGTTGTAGTCTATTTGGGAGGAGCTGGAGTAACTTTTGCTGTAGGCACCATTGGTGGATACATATGTCTATCCATAAATACTTGTGCAAATGCTTTTTCAGTCTCCTTTCCAACCTGATCATACTCTTTGTTCATAATCTGAAGAGTTCTTGTCTTACTACGGAGATGAGGCTTTACTAGATCTAACAGAATAGCCTTCTCATCATGTGAACAGACATGGAGAAGAGTATCCAAAGTTTCTTCTCTTATCCTCATGTCTTCCTCAATTGCATGTCTTTTCATTATCTCCAACAAGTTCCATAGCTGATTTGGTATCACTGTCTTAAGTTCAAGAACTTATTTCTTAAACTTGATCATATGAGATATGACCATAGAATGTATCTCAGTCTTATCAGTTTCTTGATACTTGTCATAAACTTTGGAAAGTGTATCCAATCTTCCTTCATTTACAATCCTATTCTTCAAGATATTTAGACTGGGTCTAAATCCTACCTCAGGAGGAGTTTGAATATTCTTAGCTTTGCTCCAAGTGTTCCTTGAGGATGAGTGATTTGTAGCCACTTGCTTCCTTCCTCTAGGTTTCTTGCTTGGTACAGAAGGTGGAGATGTATCTAGATCAATTGTGGTAGTAGGCATAGTGGTACTCTCCTCATTTTTCTTCTGCTTCTTCTTCTGAGTTTCAATAGTTTTCTCAATTTTAAATTGTGCATGAATCTGCTCAAGTTCTTTAGCAATTTTGGCTTCTTTTGCCTTGTCCAAATCTTATTGTGTGATTCCATGCTTTTTTAGAATGTTGGATGTCATTTTGGATGCTTTCCCTTTGTTAACAGCAAGTTGTAGTTCAATATCTACTTCGTCAGTCTTTTCACTGTAAGTGCCCCATCTAGGTTCATTAGGGTCTTTGGGTGCTGACAATAAGACTTGCGCATATCCTTCTAACACATGGTCTTCTAATTCATACCCTAGTGGATGAATCCACTTAGTTCTAGGCTCAACAGCCTCCATGCATGTGCAATCTATCTCTACCATAAAGCATATTGTATCCTTGTATTTGTCAACTATCATTCCGCGCCTATCACTCCTAGACAAACAAACTTGCTCAATTTGTTTCTTGACATCATTTCTAGTGGGAAACATAGGTCTAGTCATTGGAAGTCTAGTTAAATGATGGATTAGTTCTATAGTGATGCAAACAGGGATATCACCAATCCAATAAAGATCATCATGTATCCTGCTTAACAGAATCTTTACCCATTCTGGTTCTTCAAACTCGTGCACATTTGAATACTCAAGAATAGGGTTATCTTGTAAGTGCGCAAACTCATGCACATTTGAATACTCAAGAATAGGGTTATCTTGTAAGTGCGCAAACTCATCCTTGAATGTGAAATCCAAATTTAACATTGATGCCATATGAGTGGCTATATTATCATCTCTTAATGATTCCTTCTTATAGTAAATGTATGCATGGATATCTTCCACGTAAACAACGCCAAGCGAGGTTTTGGAGAAAGCCCCTTCCACATCATCCAGTATGGTTTTGAATGGATGCTTCTTAAATATAAACCTCTTCCTCTCTACTACATCAAACATAACTGGGGTCGCCATACTTACTCGGTGATTTCTTTTGTAGGGTTTCCATGAAATTCTGAAACGACACAATGGCTAGGGCTCTGTTTCAAATTGATTATCCATTCGCTCTAACTGCCAAACTATTATGCCTTCATGCTTTGATGTCTTAGTGATCAGTGCTCTTCAATTTCTATGCTCTCAAATGTAAATGTGAGAATGATCGACCGCAAATTTATTTTTATATAATCTGTCACATTTAATGCTTGCAACCATACATAGAGATTTTGAAACTTTGATCTTGATGCAATTCAGTCAATGCATGAATGCATATAGCTGTAATCTGTGCTTTTAACCATGAATCCAAAGGCACATACTTAGAAGTGAGTACACCAACCACGCAGGGGTCCTGAGCTAGAATAGCTCCCCCTTAGACCAAGAAGGTCTATTCAAGTAGAAGTAGAGGGTGCATCCACTATGGATGCATCAACTACTTTGTCAACATTATTGTCCTTCTTAAATTCAACCCATATTTTGTTTGAATCTTCATTTGCTGAGACAAACTTGACTTCTCCTTTCTCTTCAAATAATGACTTTTTAGGATCCTCTTGTTTCTGTGTTTTGGATCTACAAAACCTTTTGATATATCTAGCCTCTCCACATGTGTGACAAATGATAGGAGGTCTGATGTTCTTGCTCCTCATGCTGCACTGCTTTGCTGTGTGTCCATTGTAGTTGCATATCTGACATGTAATGTTCTACAAATTTCTTGAGAGTTGATTTCTTTGATTTTTTTGATTCATACTTCGGTGATTCTGCTGATGTTGATTTTTATGACTTGTTCTGCAATGTATAGCCCTAGAACCAAACTTATTACAGGAGTAAAAATAACCTTTAAAAGGTCATACCTCTTTGCAATCTCTTGCCAAATTCCCATGTTTATTGCATGCATAACAAGTTCTGTTAACTTGCTTGATTTCTCTTTTAGGTGGTTCAGATATAACTTCTGTAGTATCTTCAACTTTCTTAGCTTCTGAAGATGCTTCAAGTGTTTTTTCTCTCTCTGGTGATGATTTGATTTCATCTTGTGCTGTACTAAATCCAAGACCAATAGTGTTCCCTTTTTGCCTTTACGCATTGAGCTGGGATTGAATCAAATCAGAACTTGTGTGCAGTTTATCAATCTTATCTTTTGCTTCTGTTAATTCAGATTCCAACTTCTTCTTCATGTTTTCCAATTCCAAGACTTTCATGTTTGCCTGCAGAAGTTCATCTTCCAACTGTTTGCTTTCTTTGATCTTGTCTTCAATGGTGTTCTGGCTATCTATAAGTTGTTCCTCCAGATCTTCGAGTTTACCCTTTAGAGATTTATTCTCTTCATTAATATTTTTGACCATTTGTCCTAGATCACTTGTAGAACAATCATTAAGATCTTTTCTTATCCTTTTAATAAGTATTTGAGAGCCATCATTTTTCAATCTTAGTTCTTCATTTTCCTTCTCAGATCTGTCAAGATCTTCAAGAGCTGCTTCGAGATTATTTTTCAAATGTTTTTCTTTAGTTGATTCCATGATCTCCTCAAGTGGTTAAAATTTCTTTCAGAGGACCAAAGCTCTGATACCAATTATTAGAAACACTGAGAGGGGGGGGGGGTGAATAAGTGTTTATCTATTAATTATATTTCAGCCAATTAAACATATATCAAATGTGCATCCAAAGAAACATAACACAAGAACAC
>MU225145.1:1460932-1474103 GCA_018584345.1 Thuja plicata | reverse complement strand
GATTGACTATATTAAGTTGAAGATGATGCAAGACATTAAATCAGTTAATGGTTTGTATTGTCATTGATGTCAACTTGATATCATCTGTATGGTCATGCCAAAGACTTTAGAGAACCAATGGAATAAAAGTTATGCTTTCAACAATGCATAAAATTCAAGTATTCACTAATTGATAGAATACATTGGCGGAGTGCACACCATCAGTAAAGATAGAGATAAAAGTCACAGTGATGCCCGATGAGAA
Source organism: Thuja plicata (assembly GCA_018584345.1). Classification (NCBI taxonomy): domain Eukaryota; kingdom Viridiplantae; phylum Streptophyta; class Pinopsida; order Cupressales; family Cupressaceae; genus Thuja; species Thuja plicata. Next base: position 1,473,859 of record MU225145.1, on the reverse strand, counting down.
AAAGACAGTGTTGCTCAATGAAGCAGAATCACATGATGCCCAATAAGCTAAAAATAGTGTTTCCTGACGAGAAAGATCCAATGATGCCTGACAGATGGAGATCCCAAATCTAACTGAAGTGACACCAATGGAACTGGCAGTTGTCACCAGCGATGAACTATAGAATTGACTGACAGAAAAGAGAGATCAGAAAATGACAAAATATCTAGCTGGCAGAGCTAAAAGATAGACTTAATTGGTTGTTTGATTTGTTTTATTCAACCATAGTTAAGTAAGTGATTTAAATATGATTTACACAGTTGGCAAGAAGATAACTATGAGATAAATTAGGAGTTAAAGCCGTAAATCAATTTGGCTGGATTATTTTTCATGCCAAGAATCAAGAATCAAGAATCAAAAACCAAGAATTAAGGAATATCATGTCTATTTAAGAGACAAGCATAATTCATTCTCCATGGTGGTCAAGAAGCAATCAGATACATGAGGGAGTGAACTGATAGAAGATGTTGAAGAGAAACTGATGAAGGATTAACTTCATGCAGTCCTGATCAATCAAGCTAAGGAAGAGCTAAAGAATTTTGTAGACATCGACGGACAGAAAAGCACAACATCACAGAGCAGAAAGAGTTAAGTACAAAGGAATTGTATTGATACATTGATCAGAAAGATATTGTAAGTAAATAGATCTGAAAATCTGCAATTAAGTTGCATTAGAAACAGGTCATTTTGTTTCAGTTTAACCATTGAAGCATTAAGTCTCTTAACAGAGCAGGACTTAACAATCTTTTGTTATTGAGGTATATCCTAACAGATTACTAGAAGGTTGAATCATGATAGTAGCACCAGTCTTACCTAAAGCCTATTGATAGTCTAAGAAGGAGGCTGATTCAAGGATGGTAGTAAGATTTTCATAAAGCCTATTGACAGTCATGAGACTGATTCAAGGATGGTAGCGTAGATGTCAGATACTTAGTGACAACCTATGTATTGAAAATCCTCTAACAAGGTCGCACTTAACAGTGTGTCTGTAACCTTTAACAGGGTTGGCTCCTAGCAGGGCTCACTTCAAAAGAGTGAAAATTTGGGGTACCGGTCCCAGTGGTTTTTCCCTTAACAGGGTTTCCATGTTAAAATCCTTGTGTTACATGTATGGTTTATTACTTTAGTGTTTTAAATTCTGCATACGCATTTATGGATTGGCTGGTATACTCTGCATATTTACTGAGTATCAGTAAATATAGTTTACTGCCTATCGATTATCAAGGAGAATAAGGACAAACAAGGTAAATTGACAAACAGTTATTTGTTTCAAATATTTCAATGGCATGCATCTTGTTGGGACTTACTAATTTTAGAAGTATTGATTGGTGGATTAAAGTCTAAATTGGATAAATTTTTGAGGCCACTGATTCACCCCCCTCTCAGTTATTACTAACAGAGATTAGTATCGGGGATTTCCTGATAATAGTATCTATTCATGGGATGAGTTTGTTAGATGTTTCAAAGAGAAGTATGGTGATAAGATAAATTCTAGTTTCATGTTGAATGAGTTCAAAAACATTAAGAAGTTTGAAAATGAGAGCATAGTTGAGTTCAATATAAGATTTCAAAAGGCTGTGTATAAATTGTTTCAAGCATTGAGATTGGTTGAGAATGTCTACTTCACCAAATATTGCAATGGTTTGGATGGAAAGACAACATAATTGATGAGAGATAAAGATCCTCATACCATGAGGGATGCCTATAAAATGACCATAAACATAGAAAGTAATAGAAGAGCTTTTGGAAAGCTTGGCAAGAGAGATGACAATAGACTCTGGAAAGAACCAAAACTACAATCCACCAAGAATACCAAAGAGGAGGATAAAAGGGATACACTGGTAAGTGTGGTAAAAGACCTTGCTGGAAAAGTAGACAAAAATGAAAAGGGATTCCAAAATAATAGGCAACAGTATCAAAGGCAAGAGAAACCTTATAGAATGCATGACTTCCCTTACAAAACTAATTGGAAAGATGGAAAGCCTGTGCTAGAGGAATCATGTGATACCAAGAATAATGATGTGCATGATCCGCTAAAAAAAACAACACACATGATGTAGAGAATACTCCCTGGTGTATGGCCTACAATATGCCTCATTCCCCTTTTCAGTGTGCAGTTGTAGACACCTAAAACTGGGCAAGTGTTCTATTATCAAGCAAATATGCAAATCTCAGCCAAACGATCTAAATTTCACCAAAATGGATCAAATCAATTTTAAATGGACATTTATCAATCAAATTGGACAAAATCAATTTAAACCAAAGGATTAAATAAACAATTACATCAAATGATTAAATATAAGCCTAAAGGGATTAATCTAGCTATATAATTGATTTCAATCAATTAATTGTATAGTTTAAATCAAAAATCAAATTGAACCTATTCCCCTACATGGCTAATTTAATTAATTGATTGAATTTAATAAATCATAATATCCTTCAACATGAATTTGAGCAACCAATGAGAATTGAGAACACAAAGCACATGGATCACTCCTAATTTTCAATCTCAATCACTCATTTTGAACTTTGAATTTCAATCACTCAAATTTGTCCCTTTGTCCAAACCTTTGAGACAAACATTTAAATTGTACCCCCATTTGAAACCATCTCAAAGCCTCTCACTCAACCAAGGATTAATCAAGATCAAGTAACTCTACCCCCTACACTTCGAAAAATCCTATAAATACAAGCCATTTTGAGAGCATAAGGATCCTAGAAAATTTGAATGCAAAGCATCATTATTATAGGCATTTCATAGCAAATTGAGAGAATTATCATAACAATTGAGCATAATTGAGAGCATTTTGGAGAGAACTTGAATAAAATATCATATCAATGGAGGGAATTTGAGCTAGATTAAGCATATCATAATAAAAATTCTCATTCTAGGATTGTCGCTAGTAGAGATTAAGGCTGAGAGCTCTATTAGTAAAGCTTAGTTAGAGATCCATGAGATGTTAAATGCTTTATTTGTCAATTCTTAGATTAAATTGTATCATTGTTTCCATAAAATTGATAGATAACACCTTTATTTCATGAAGTTATGATTTATACATACACAAACGACGCCCACCGTGGGGCTTTGAGCCTCTAAATCTCATTTTTTTAAATTAATTTTCATGTGTTTTTGGTTCATTGTTTACTAACTTTGCAGGTTATAGGTCCAAATGATGCCTACCAATAGAAAAATGACACATGCTAGTAGAAAAATGATGCCTACAAAGATCTGTCATTCTCTGTCTTAAATTTCTTTAACCATATTTTAGATAAAGTGTGGCACTTGAGCACGTAAAACGATGCCTACGAGTCAGGAAGTCATGCCTACAAGATTTCTTTTGCCACCTATGAACCTTTCTGTTTCACAATTTAGACACTTTGCACCGCCTGATATTTATAGTTTAACATCGGTAATTTGTTAAGTCACACCTAGTTGACTGCATAGTCATGCCTAGCTCACTACAAAGTCATGCGTAGGACATTGGCAAATAACGCTTGTTAGCTATAAAATGACACCTGCTGTAGTTTATGTATTATTTCTTGTAGATTGATAAATTTATCTTTCGAACTCTCTGTTACTATTTTTCTACAGAGGAACATACACCTGAAAGTACAGAAACCAGAGATGCGCATCAAAATGCCGAACAAAGAGGTAACGGCTCAAAACAAGTACTTAAAAGAACTTCATAGTGCTTCAATTTTGGAAAATTTAGAGAAGGAACAAGAATTATATGAGCATTATATCAAAGTTATTAGTACTTACAAATAAAAGTTTCCTTCTTTGAATTGGTTTTCGCATTAAGTTCTTAAGGTGTTTTTTTGCAAATCTTGCTTAAAAGACTTAATTGCATTTCAATTATCTTTTGTTTTGGTTCACTTTGTTTTTTTGTGTTGATTAACTTGCTCGTGGAGCCAGAGAGGGAACTATCGCCACTAGGTGAGAAAATAAAAGGCAAAAAAACCTCAAAAAAGTGCCTAGCCTTTTCTAGCTACAAAATGAGGTATTTTTCAAATCAAGCTTTATTTTCTTAGATTGTGGAAAATTTCATTGATATCTAGTATAATTAGGGACACCCTATTATTGTCCATCACCGACAAAACATTAGGTATATGCTCTCAACTTTTCAAAGTTGATAAAAAAGACAAAAATGTTGAGTTTGGGGTGGTAGAAAGAAAGGGAGGATAATTGAACCACACATATCATTTCTAAGAACCTGTTTGTTACAAGGTTGAAAAAGAACATAATTTCTTGAAGTGTTTGGAACAAAGAAAGACAATAGGGATATTCACTTCATGCTTTGAGTGAATCAAACTCCAAAACTTGTTGGACTAATTTCAATTTTCCACTTTCCATATACATGCTAGATAATTTAGATCCTTAGAGGGCCTTTCTTTCGAGTACATCCTTATGAGGACGGTGAGAAGGAACGACCCAAAGTGGGAAACAATCACTTAAGCTGCGATACTATCCAACCCACTATAAACAAATGCACTCTTCCTTAATGGGTTGTAGTAACTAGATTGTGCTTAAGTTTCTTCACTTCCTCTAGTAGCCCTTTGGGATTGCGTAAAATTGTACTTTTATGTGTGTGGGAAGCCCGCAAGGGGGTAAAGGAACTTTTCATAATTTAGAACGGAGGTGTTCATTAAAACCTTGATAAATAGAAAGCTACCTTTTAGAGACAACAATGTTTAAAATCCAAATCTGACTCTAGGTAGATTGATTGGAAGCTATTCTTGTTTAAGACCTGTTGAAATGACCAAGAACATACACTTTAGTGTGTTTTAGGGTTATGATGCAAACTTGATGTGTGTGTTGCATTTGTATATACATTTTCAAAAAAGAATATAATTTGATAGATCTGATCACAAAATTAAACTTTTAAAACCCTAAAAAATTGTGAAAACAACTTTGACCTACAAAGTGCCACGTATAAGCATTTAAATGATGCCTGTAACATTTTCTGTGATGCCTGCACAGTTGAAACACCGCCTACAAAACTTTCTGTCATGCCTAAGTCAACAGAAAATGACACCTATAAATAGTTAAAACCACCTACAAATAGGAAAATGCCACCTGCAACCAGCAGAGTGTCACGTACAGGTTTTCCAGGTGACGGCTATACATTGCAAATCCACACCTACACATAGGGAAGTGATGCCCATAAATAAATAAGGGAAAATAGCGAACATTTCCCAAGGGTTTGAAAACAACTTAATCACATTTTTGGATACCCTTTTGGAGATTTTACCTATTTACAAGCTCAGTCCGATCAGAATCCCCCATTATTGGATATTTTTCAAAATCATTAAGGGATTGATCAAAGAGGCGATGAAAGCCAAGTTTTCTTTTCTCATTACGTTAAGTCTACCCTGCAATCCAACGGTTCTTACCTCAGGAAGGAGTTTCCTTTTCCTAGTGATGATTTTACTTCTTCACAACAACCAACTCAACAACCCAACAAGTAAGTAGAACCGAATATGGCATTTCCATTTGGAAACATGGATCCCGACCTAATCAACAATGCCAACAAACATAACACTAATAATAATGGAAATGATGAGGTCAATAACAATGGGACCCATGGAAGAGGAATAGACCCTAACAATCAAGGGGTAGACCCTAATAAAAATGGAGGAAATGTGGACCCTAATGATGAAGAGGCAACCAAAGAAAAGGTTAATGAGGCGGTCCAAAGTCCATTATTCATGAAACTCATGGAGAAATTGTTAGAAAGGGATAGGGAGAAGTGTTTCCTAGACCTAGCACAAGTGGGGACTAAACTCCCTCACAATTTTGATGTTGATCAACTCAAGAAAAAAGAAGAAGAATAAAATCTGATCGACATAAGTAACAAGCAATTTAAATTATTCTAAATGCAATTGGACACAATCAATCATAGCAGGGCTCCCAAGCCCTTTTCTATCAAGGCTTTGTGTCCTTTTCTATTTGAAAATACATTAATTATGGTCCCATTCCCTAGTAATGATGTTTTTCCAAAAAATGACAAGTATGAAGGAGCATCTGATCCCCAAGATCATGTAAGGGAGTTTTGTGCATTGAGCTTGGAGTTAATGCATGACACAGCATATTTAATGACGTTATTCCCATGAAGATTAGGAGGCATGACAATGGAGTGGTTTTCTAAGTTACCCTCTGGCATATGTACTTTTGAGGAATTGACCTCCAAATTTGTAACTCACTATACCTATAATATCAAACACAAGATTACGATGATTAATTGATGTAATACCAAGCAACAATAGGGAGCAGGATTCCTAGTTTTCTTACAAGGTGGAGAGCGGTATTCGCTAGATACCCTCAAAGTGCACTTGAAATAGAGAAGATGGATATCTTTATTAATAGCTTGAGTAATGAGATGAATTATCAGTTAATATTGCAATGTCCTAGGTCTTTCCAAGACCTAATTGAGAATGGAATTACTACGGAGGAGGTATTGGTTAAAAAAGGAGAACTTAAGCTTTATAAGGATAATAAGAATAATAACAACAATACCTCCAATAACAATCAAAATAGGAATCCTCCTAATAATAACCAATTTTGGATGAGGAACAATAATAAAGGTGTGGTCAATGATAGAGTTGTGGAAGCTAATAATTTGAAGGCCACTCCTTTTACTCTCACAAGAAGATCTACTCAAGTTAACAATGCAAGTCAAGCACCCAAAGTGCCTCTCAACAACAACAACAATAATAATAACAACTTTGGGAATAATCAAGGGGCTAACAAGCCTAAACCTTTATTTGCACCAATGCCTAGAAGGACATTCACACCTTTGGGTGAACCACTTGAGAATGCATTGAGAACCCTAATTTATAATAAGATTATTGACTTACCTAGGGCTCAACCCTATGAAGCACAAATCGAGCCTAATTGGTGGAGTGAGTCCAACCATTGTGAATACCATAGGAATCAAGGACACAAAACCAATAATTCCATGCACCTAAGACATGTGGTGCAAGATTTGATTGATAATGGTGTAATTAAGATAGAAGGGCCCCAAAAAAGGAGGATTATACAACCTTTAAACAACCTTTCTATAATCATGAGAAGGGCGAGTCTTCGACTTCAAACAATCAAGGCCACAACTCTAAAGGTAACAACAATGTCAATTTTTCTCATTATTATGACAATACTATCAATACTGTATCCGAGCATGAGCATGTTGTTAATGTTGTGGTAATTAAGGAAAAAACCAAAGTGGAGACTTCTAATTCTATCACTAGGGGGAAAGCATCAAGGATTACCCTACAAGGGGTTTCTTCTAAGCTTATTGACCCTACACAATCAAATATTTTGGCTAAACAACTATCTACTACAATGAAGCCTTATAGTTTGGTTGATCAATTACAAAATACTCCAGCACAAATTTCTATTTTGGAGTTACTAAAACTTTTTCCAAATCACAAGGAGATCTTGGAAAAATCCCGAGTGTAGACTAATGTTCCTATTACTTTGGAGGAAGATATGTCTCAAAATATGGTAGGACATCTCATTGCACCACATTACCTTTCATTTTCTGAACAAGATGATATGTCCATTACTCATCCTCACTATATGCCCTTTCACATAGAAGTTTTAATCCAAAGGCATAGGGTCAAGAGAGTCCTCATTGATGGGGGAGCCGGTCTTAAAATTTGCACATTGCACCTTGTCAAGTCTTTAGGGTTAGCCAGATCATCCATTGATCCTAAAAAGTAGATTACTATCAAGGCTTATGATGAGGAAGAAAGATCTTCGAAAGACATGATTGTTTTACCTATTCAAGTTGGACCTATCAAGAAAGACACCATTTTTCAAGTCCTTGACACGAAGATAACTTATAATATCTTATTGGGGAGGCCATGGATTCATGAGATGCAAGCGGTGCCTTCCACCTATCATTAATGTATTAAATTTCCACACATGGGTGAAGAAATCTCAATTTGAGGAGATTCTAATTCCTTTAAATATTGCAACACATTGAAACCTAGTCATGAGCTATTTATTCCTCATAATAGGGAAGGATTCATCGCTAATGTCACCATTTAAGAAGCTAAAGAGGAAGGTTCAAAGTTAACATCAAACGCTACATCTACCTCAAACCCTAATCAAACTAACTCATCTACATCAACTAAGGGAAAGGAGAAAGTGAGTTATAAGGGTCAAAGTTCACATGAAAATTCAGTTAAAACTTCTACATCAAAGGTGGAAATTTCAAAACCTTCCAAGGATGAGAGAGAACAAGCCAAAAAGGACCAATACTAAAAGATGAATGAAATGATGCATAACTTTAAAAAACAATGTAGAATCAATTCCAAAGGAGTAGGGGAATATTCCATTTCCCTATTTGATTTTCCAAATTCTCCTAAGACACATGGGAAACCATCAAGTGATCATACACCTGACAAATAAAACTCTCATTTTGTAAGAGAGAGTGACAAATCAGCCCTAGAAAAGGAGGAAAATGAAGTTTTACAATGGCTCTACAAAGGGGAAGTACTTCAAACAATGCCGTGGAAAGAGTACAACACATCAATATCCATACCGATCAGTATGGAAAGGGATATAAAATTATGCAAAAAATAGGATACAAGGGAAGAGGGCCCTTATGAGTCAGGAATAGAGGATTTCTAGAACCCATTGAACCTATTTGGAGATCAAAGGATGAGAAATACGGAATAGGGTATCAAGACAAAGGAGAAATTTCAAGCCCTATGCATGATTTTCATGAGCATGTACACATGGTAGGATCTGAAAGTGAGGATGATTCCAGAGATTATGAGTGGGATTCCCTATCCAAAGACTCTTGTCATGATAAATAGGTTGATTTATTCATATATGCTACCATTCCTAATGTCAAAAGTAAAGACAATGAGAATCAAGGTTCAAACTTTACACAAGCATCAAATTAGTCTCAAGAATATAATCTAGGTCAAGAATCTAGGGGTAATAAATGGATAGATTAACCTTGGGTACTATAAAGTAGAAAAATGAACCCTTTTGTGTTTTTAGTTTTATTAGGGTTTGGTTGTGTATTTCTATAACCTTTACATTTAAATTGTGTTTGTATTGAAATATGATTATGAGGAAGATGAGATGTTCCACCTTTATCCCCAAATGCACAAATGCAAGATCCAAGTTGATCAACCCAAAAGAGGGATTAATACATAAATGAATCAACCATTTGGAAATGAGGGTAAAGAAGAAGATCTTAAATTCTATTAATAGATAATGTAGATATGATATATGATAGTAATTAAAGAAACAGGAGAAATGTACTAACCTTGAATAATTGCAGATCAAAGAATTTTGTTTTATGATGTTTATACTCTGTTTCTGGAAAAAATGAAGTATGATCCAGAACCGGAAAGCAGAGATGAACAAAAACCAGAAATATTTTTCTAATCCAACACCATCTTATGAAAAAGTTCAACCTTGACCCACAAATGTCAACCCTAACCCAATAATGTCGACCTTGACCTACATAGGTCCGACAGAGAATCTATTCATGGAGCCCGACAGAAAGCCGAAAAGGGTATCCAGATCTGAGTCCAAATCTGCAATCCTGAACCTGTACCTACAAGAAAAATAGGTTTATTTGTTGGGGGGAGGGGTTTGCCTTAGTCAAACCTCAATTTAGGAATTAACCTTGAAATCAATAAAGTATAGAATGCTAGCAAGTAGTAGAATTGAATCTAATAATGAAGCTATGATATTAAATAGATATGCAATTGTAATTCAAATGTAAGTAAGTATGTAAATATGAAAGCTTGGACTCAATAAAGACCATAAAAATCCATTATTTTATGCTTGAAATCCACCTTGAAGAGATTATGAAAGAGTCTTGAGGATGCACAAAGGATCTTGAAGGAAGATCACACCACCATAATGGCTAGATCTAGGGTTTGAATGTTGAATCTTGAATGTTTGAACCTAATCCCTTCAAAGGCTTGAAAAATTGAATCCTTGATATTCAATGGAGAACTTGAATGATTGAGAGGAAGATTATAACACCTTGAAATATTGGAAATATGTAGAACAATGGATTCTTGAACCTTTTGCTTCTTGACAAAATCCTGGGTAGAACTTTCTGCACTTAGAAGACTTAGAGAAAATGGGAGAGAAAGGCTTCCTTTTATATGAAACTAGGGAACAATCTTCTAAAGAGGCCAACGTAGGAGAATTAAATTCCAATTAGAACCATGTCCCTAGAAGAGGGCCTATATTAAATATAATTTAGGAATCACTGCTTTGGAACCTGAAACAGCCACCCGGAAGCGGGAAAATTGAATTTTGGATGACCCCCGGCAGCCGACAGGCTTCGACTTTCAAAAGGGGGACCTTGGGAAAGGTTGAGTTCTACCTTGACCTAGGTCAAGGTCAATTTTGACCTTGACCCAGGGGGCTAGAACCCCTGGAAAACATGCCAGGTGGGGTAGAAGGTGCCCAAAGAGGCACAATCAAGGTCCTAAACTAGCACAGAAGTAGGGGATGATGTAGAAATAGAGTGATAGTATTATGGAGGTAAAAAAAATCTCCTAAATAGGGCTAAACATTCTTATCATGGAAGTGATTCCATTTTAAGATGATACATTAAGCCCCCACTTTAGCAGGAGTATGGAAATCGAACATGCTCATGGTAAAGTTAGAAGAAAGACACCGGTGGATTGCAACAAAGTAGAACATTACTAAGTCAAGGACATGAGTCCTTAGACAAAGGATTCTAACTCAACATAAATACATAAATATATGGAAGATAAAGAGCAATCAATCATAGAAAACATACATAACTACATAAGTAAGACAAGAACAACGCCATAGATAACATAGTTTCATGTTCTAATCCTACTAGCATGAAAGAAAAAGAGAGAGAAGGGAAAGTGATTACCTTGCCTAGTAAGAGTCCCACCTTACTATGAATCACCAAGGAGGGAGAGCCCAATAGGTTCACCCACAAACTGTGCTTGTAATTGTAAATGCATCTTTTGATGGCTTTTGACAATATCCATAGATCTACATTCTTGTATCACTATGGAATATAAAATGCGTGTCCATTAGGGATTTAGCAACTTATGTGCGTTAAATTTCAAGGATTTAGCATATCATAAAAATAAAATGGGTGTGTATCTCTTCAGGATTTAGCAACTTGTGTGCATTACCTTCCAAGGATTTAGCAAAAATAAAAGTAAAAAGTAAAAATTCGTGTCTCTTCAGGATTTAGCAAGTTATGTGCGTTACCTTCCAAGGATTTAGCATGCTGAAAAATGTAAATAAATGTAAGCTATAGTACAAGGGAGACCCTATATATGCCCCCTCCTTATCATGAATACCCACTAGGTAGGATAAGGAAGAGAAAAGAGAATACCTACTTCAAAAGGTAAGGAGATATCCAGCTTAACAACAATGTATACCATATTCTTAGCAAAGAGCCTTGACCCTTACATCTAAGAACATAGATAATCATGAAATGAATATGTCACTTATGGAAAAAGGATCGTCAAGAGGGAAGAGATCTCATCAACAAGACCCTCACCATAGAGGAGTGCTTAGGATAAAATGTCATCTTCTAAAGAAAAGAGGGAGCAAAGATTCAATCAATAAGCCCCGTGTAATCAAGAGGAAGAGGAATCTTCAGATGAAGGAAAAAAACTCAAACCCAAAGCAAGGACAAGAGTTTATCAAAAAAATAGTTTAAAAAATAAAGAAGAGGTGATGACTTAGGAATATCACCTCTCATATAAGAGGGTATCAATAGTCAAAACACCAATCTTTATGAAGAAATAATGTTGTAAGATAAACACATGCCACTAAGCTAAGGAAAGTAGCTCCTTAGATAGAGGAAGAAATAACATACCTTTCCCCCCAGGTGTGAAGGCAAGGGATATATCAATTTATATCAAGGGATTTCATAGCAAAGCAATTTCCTTACAAAACAAATGTTTTAGAAAAGATATCACGAGTTATTTATAGGGATAGAATATAGAAAGAATAACCAATTAAACTCAACACAAAAGATATGCTAAGAGTAGAATGGATCCTAGAAGACTGGAATAAGATACCTCTTTCCCCTTAGTGAATAGACAAGAGGAGAAATGCAATATAACTTGTAGAAGAACTAGGGGAATTCCCTATATCAAAATTATGAGGAAAATGTAATACTGCACAGGAATGAGATATAATTCCCAAAGCAGCTCTTTCTCAAACATATAGCTTGAAATGCACACAATCAACAAGTAAATGTTTATTTCTATAATGAAAATGACATTTATATTTAGAGAGAGTGTTTCTTGGAATGGGTTTGAAGATTTCTTTCTTGGAATTCACTAACTAACATACACCTTTTTAGCCATATCTTGAGGAGTATCAGGGTGGTCTAAGGTAGGTGTTGGAAGAAGAATATGAAGAGGAGGATGATAGTTAAGATAAACTACCTCAAACTGAGAAGGCGGGAAGCCTATACCATGCATATTTAGTTTAGGAGACACATGAATCAGGTTTTTAATGCCATGTTCATTAACACCAAGCCCTAAACCCTTATAACCTTGTTTATCAACCATAGTGTATCCGGTAGTGTATCTATCTTGCAAAGCTTCTATAGGAGGTGATTGATTATTGTGTTCATGATAAAATGTTGTGTAAGGTGGAATGATGGTTTTAGGAGAAGTTTCTTGGGATTTTCTCTTAATAGCATCATGGATCAGATATGAAGGAGAAGGCAAATCTAGGAATTCTTGCACATCCTCATCTTGTACCATATTTTGAGCCTCAACAAAAGTGTGAGAAGAACTAGGGATGGAAGGTGGAATAATAGGAGTAGGAGTATTAGGAATTGGATTAGGAAGGTTAGGAGGAAGATTAGGAAGATTAGGCAATGGTGTATCATC
>MU225145.1:1427046-1442904 GCA_018584345.1 Thuja plicata | reverse complement strand
CTTTCTTGGTCTACAGATCATTCAACAAAGTGAAGGTATTTTCATTACACAGTCCAAATACATCAAAGAGGTCCTGAAAATATTCAAGATGGAAGATTCCAAACTAGTTGGAAAACCGATGGCTACTAGATGTAAGTTGACAAAGGAAGACAAGACAATAGAGGTAAATCAGACTTTGTACAAATCAATGATTGGAAAAACCATGTATGTTGTACACACTAGACTAGATATTGCACATGCAGTAGAATTGTTGCTAGATTTTCTGCTAACCCCAGGGAATCACATATGACTGCTATGAAAATAATTTTAAGATATCTAAAGAATACTTAGGAATTTGGCTTATGGTATAGAAGAGAAGGAAAATTTGAACTTAAGGTGTTTACTGACGCTGATTGGGCTAGAAATATTGATGACCGAAAGAGCACAACTGGAGGAGCATTCTTTATGGGTGATAGACTTATCACATAGATTAGCAAGAAGCAGGGATGCATCTCTTAGTCTGCTACAGAAGCAGAATATGTTGCTGCTACTATAAATTTCTCAAACATTGCATGGATCAAACAGTTGCTGGAAGGTATGCATATGAAGATCTCAGAAGCAGTGATTATCTATTGTGATAACACCAGTGCAATAAACATTTCCAAGAATCTTGTCATGTAGTCCAAGACTAAATACATTGCAATCAAGTATCATTATTTAAGAGAACAAGTTCAAGAAAAAGAGGTGATACTTGAGTATGTGCAATCAAAAGAAAAATTAGCTGATATCTTCACCAAACCACTGCCCAAGGATACATTTGAGTACTTGAGAAAGAGACTAGGGGTCAAACCCTTGTCTACCAGTCAGTAATATGACTAAAGGCTACATTAGCCTACATATTATTAAAATATCATTCATGTTGATGCAAGCAAAAGGATGAAATTCAAAGACACATCTATATACAGACAGGTATATACCAGAACTGAGCACCAGAACATATTGTTATATTCCTGATGGATAAGGGAAATTTAAGGAATATATTATGGATGGAGAGAAAACATTGTTTGAAATTAGATATATGTGAGATATTTGTTTGGCATTGTTGTCAAAGGGAGAGAGTTTATCCATATTATCACATTCTTCTGAAAAAGAGAGAGATTATCCATTATAAGAGATTATATCCTTAGGGAGAGAAAATTGTATGAAAGTTTATACAAAGGGTAAGTTGTTGAAAAGGGAAAAAGACATCATAAAAGAGAGAACAGGCAAAGGAGAGAAATTAACACAAGAAGAAGATTCAACACATCAGAAAGTAAAAAGCTGCAATAATCAAATCTAAGCTAAAACAGAGCTTACCGGCGATCAGACATTTATCGGTTGACAGAACAAAATGATTGGTAGTTTGATGAATCTCAATTGTTGTATTTCATATTGTATTAGAAATAGTATAGTGTGATAATATATTATGTTTCTATCAATGCCAAATGGAGAGATTGATGACATGTGACTAATTGAATGTTTGATAATGTTAAGTTGAAGATAATGCAAGACATTAAATTAGTTAATGGTTTGTATTGTCATTGATGTCAACTTGATATCATTTGTACAGTCATATACATAATGCCAAAGATTTTAGAGAATCAATGGAACAAAGGTTATTCTTTTAGCAATGCATAAATGTCAAGTATTCACCAAGTGACAGACAACTCTGACGGAGTGCACACCATCAGTAAAGGCAAACAAGAAAAGTTACAGTGATACTTGACAAGCAAAAGACAATGTTGCCCGATGAAGCAAAACCACAGGATGCCTGACGAGCTGAAAACAGATTTGCCCAATGAGTACAATCCAACGATGCCTAGCGGACAAAGATACTGAAGCTAACTGGAGTCACACTGACAGAACTGGTAGTTGTCATTGATGACTAACTGCAGAGTTGACTGACGAAATAGAGATTTTAGAAAATGACAAAATATCTAGCTAGCAAGAGCTAAAGATAGACTTAACTAGTTATTTTTTTTTTTTTATTCGACCAGAGTTAAGTAATTGATTTAAAGCTGATTTATACAGTTGGCATGAAGATAACTACAAGATAAATCAGGAGTTATGCTTTAAATCAAATTGGCTGGATTATTTTTCACGCTAAGAATCAAGAATCAAGAATTAAGAAATGGTGCATATCATGTCTATATAAGAGACAAGCTTAATTCATTTCCATATGCATGGGAAGGGGAGTGAATAGAAAGAGGATGCTAAAGAGAAACTACTGAAGAATAACTTCATACAGTCCTGATCAATCAAGCTAAAGGAGAGCTAAGGAATTCTATAGAGACCGACGAACAGTGAAGCACAACATCACAGAGCATAAAGTGTGGAGCACAAAGAATTGAATTGATACATTGATCAGAGAGGTAATGTACTTAAATAGATCTAAAAATCTGTATTTCAAGGTTGCATCATAAATAGGTCATAATGTTTCATTTTAACCATTGAAGCATCAATTTTCTTAACCAACAAAGAGTTAACAGTCTTCTATATATTGAGGTACATCCCAAGGAGTGCCAAAAAGGTTGATTCATGAAAGTAGCATTGGACTTACCTGATACCTATTGATAGTCTAAGAAGGAGGCTGATTCAAGAATTGTAGCAATAGATGCCCGATACTAAGTGACAACCTCTATGTATAAAATCCTCTAACAAGGTCACACTTGACAGTGTGTTTGTAACCTTTAATAGGGTTGGCTTCTAACAGGGCTCACTTCAGAAGAGTGAAAATTTGGGGTACCAGTCCCAGTGGTTTTTCCCTTAACATGGTTTCCATGTTAAAATCCATGTCTTATATGTGTATGGTTTATTACTTTACTATTTTACATTTCACATATGCATTTATGGATGGATTGGTATACTCTAATTTTTTACTGAGTTTCGGTAAATAGTTTTATTGCTTATCGGTAATCAAGGAGAATAAGGACAGATAATTAATCATTATAAGTATTTCATGGCATGCATCTTGTAGGGAAATAATAATCTAAGTTTTATTTGATTGGTAGTTAGATTAAGGATAATTTTTTGAGGGCATAATCAGAATATCAAAAGAAAAGAAGCATTAATCATTACTCATTTTACATTCATTCTAAGAGGGAATTTCATCTGAAGTTGAATACATTCATAAATTAAAATCCAAAAAGCTAGTTGCATACATTTATCATTTCATTTGCATACATCATTGTATTCATAATTAAAATCATAGAAGCATACAAACATTTGCATCCATCTATATATATCGTACATAAGATAAACCGCATACATAGCATAATAAAAGTAAATGCATCATAGACATCATATAGATCTACATATAAAAGAAATTTCACATCAACATCATAAACAAATCATGGGAATCAAAGAAGATCATCACCTAAATTTTGATAAAAAGGATCCATAACATTTGTATATCAAGATACAATATCATCGACAAAATGATACATCATCAAAGTCCTGATCAAACATAATAAATATGATACATCAATGTATATCCAGTGGATCCATATCACATACATCTCAAGACCTAGTAGGGGCACCTGATCCATCACCTATACCTGTACCTAATCCATCACCTATCCCATCTAGTTCTTTGTCACCCAATCTATCCTATGTAGTCAATGGTGCTTGACTGGTGCTAGCAACACTAGGCATTTGTAATATCGTCGACATGAACTACTACATCATGGTAGACACCTGATCAATCTACCCACTGATCAATGTCATACCATCCTATAAGGTCCTCACATCCTGTGTCAAGGCATCTATTTATTCTGGAGCCTATGGAGGATCCTCTGGTGCCTGTGGTGCTAACGGTGCTTGTGGTATAATCAAAATCTGTAAAGGCTCCTGCTATGATGGAATCTGTCCCTACAATGGAGGAGCCAATAGAGGAGCCTGTACTCCTAGAGCCTATCTAGCAAGTATAATCTGTGCATGCCTGCCAATCCTTGTCTCTGATGTCTCCATACTATAGCTGGTATAGGATGAGCTTGACCATGTCCCTATCCTTGTCTCTATCTAGGCTGTCCAAAACCACCACCCCTAGCTCTAACATGACCACCCCACATTTGAAGCCCCACCCATCCTCTTGCCAAATCCCTATGAGCTCTCTATACTCTACAATCTCTCTATCTCCAACCCCTACCACCACCTCTGCCACCACCATCTCCACCGTCATCATCAAATGTATCATCCATATCAGAAATGGGCTCTAAAGGATCTATAAATCTAGTGAATCTATGGTGAGAAAACCACTCTCTATACTCTGTAGACATCCCAACATCAGCAACATGATCCAACATGTCCCACCAAATGAATCCCAATCTATTAATCTAAGTGCATGTGAACTGCTAATCAACCTGTGCTCCCCACATGGATATCTTAGCTTGTACCCATGCATATAATGCCATACAATATGCCATATCCTAAACTTGGTCATACTGTCTCAAAACTTTCCCAAAGAAGAATCTCTCTATCACAAGTGGTGGTCAACCAATCATCCACCAAGGGGAAAATATACAGGGAAGCTCATCATCATCCTCCCACCATCCCTCATATCCAAGGTAAGGTCTCCAGATGACCTGATCAGTGTCATCAATCATGTGATGCCAAAAATCAAGTTTTCCCAGATGATGCTGGACAACTATCCCATCATATAAAAAGGCATATGACCATCATTGACCTCGAATATGAGATGATATTAGTCTCATAATAGGGATGTGCTCCCAGGTCCATAATTGCAATAGTATCACACCTGGTGATAATGCTACACTCGCTCTATATACAACCTCGTGAAAATCATGATAAAGTTGTGCCAACACATAAGAACCCCAATCAAACTGTCGAGGATGTGTAATAACGTCCTCTAGGATTCGACCTTAACCAATTTAAAAACTACGACCTCATTTGTCAAGAAGCAGTAATCCTCCTGTCATGACACCTAATACTGTTGGAAAAGTGGGAAATGAAGAAAACTATGCCCATCTAATCGTATCATCTCCAATTGTATCATCACCAAAGATGCGTTTGCATACACTAGCTATTAGTAATAACTAAGAGGGGGGGGTGAATCAGTGGCCTCAAAACTAATCCTTAAATCAACCCTTCAAACTTAGTACCACAAAATTATACCTCTAGTTATCTTTAAAGCTGTAAGATGAATGCCTTGAAATACTTATATCAAATTACTACTTTTTGGAATTCTTTGTAAAAACTTCTTCTGTATGTTTACTGATAAGCAGTCTTTCTATTTATCGAAACATAGTAAATAACTAGTGTATACCGATCAAGCCATATTTACTTAAGTGAAATGCAAAACAATAAAGTAATGACTCATAGACACATTAAAACATGGATTTTTAACATGGAAACCCTGTTAAGGGAAAAACCATTGGGACTGGTACCCCAAATTTTCACTCTTCTAAAATGAGCTAATTTAAGAGCCAACCCTATTAAAGGTTACAAACACACTGTTAGGTGTGACCTTGTTAGAGGATTTAAATAGATAGTTTTCCACTTAGTATCTACCATCTAATGATACCATCCTTGATCAAACACTCACTTGGCTTGTCAATATGTATCAGGCATATCCAATGCTACTTTTTATGATCAAACTTTCTGATACTCCTTGGGATGTATCCCAATTACAAAAGACTTTTAAGTCCTGCTCGGTTAAGAGACTTGATGCCTCAATGGTTAAACTGAAATAGTAAATTGATTTGTTCATATATACAACTTGAATTACATATTTTCAAATCTATTGTAAGTGTATTACATTTCTGATCAAAGTTATCAATTCAATACCTTTGCTCCACACTGTTTTTCTCTGTGATATTGTATCATTGTTTGTCAATGTCCACAAAATTTAGCTCTTTCTTCAACTTGATTGATCAGGTTTGAATGAAGACTTTTTTCTCCTTCAGAATCTCTTCAGCATCTATTCTCTTGTCACTCCCCTTATTCATAATGAATAAGCTTGTCTCTTATATAGATATGATTTCATCATTTCTTGGATTTCTTGATCTTGGCGTGATCCACAATTCTCGCCAATTAGATTTAAAGAAAAACCCCAGTTTTATCTCGTAGAGATCTTCTTGCCAACTGGACAAAGCAACTTTAAATCCTTTACTTATCTCCATCTTTATCTTGTCGATTAAAACAATGATAAGTATCAGTTAAGTCTATTTTTAGCTCTTGACAGCTAAGCATTTTTCCATTTCTAAACTCTCTATTTTTTCGGTCAATACTTCAATTAGTCATCGGTGATAACTGACTGTTCTGTCGGTGTGACTTCAGTTGTCTTCAAGATATCCATCCATCAGGCAACACTATAATTCTATCCATCGGGTTACATTATGCTTTGTTCATCAGGAAAAATTATGACTTTTCTCATCGGTAATGTTGTGCATTTGCTCGTCAGGTAACACTGTGACTTTTCTCTTTTACTCTGTCCATTAGTCTACACTCCGTCAGTGTATACAGTCACTTTGTGAATACTTGACTTATATGTATTACTGATAGCATAGCCTTTGATTCATTAGTACTTTGAAGTCTTTAGCAATATGTCCATGACCATACAGATTATATCAAGTTGACATCAATGACAATACAATACATTAACTGATTTAATGTCTTGCATAAACTTTCTATGACTTGGTGATCATCAAATTAACATATTCAAACATTCAATCAGTTATAGTTCATCACTGGCATCATATACCTGA
This sequence comes from Thuja plicata, assembly GCA_018584345.1. Classification (NCBI taxonomy): domain Eukaryota; kingdom Viridiplantae; phylum Streptophyta; class Pinopsida; order Cupressales; family Cupressaceae; genus Thuja; species Thuja plicata. The sequence goes on along the minus strand of MU225145.1, from coordinate 1,436,161 downwards.
TCATAATAAACCCTCTCTCCTTGAGTCAGGGTGCGAAGTAATCTATAGACATCCTCAGGAGTGATAGTCATCTCGCCGAGTGGAAGATGGAAAGTATTATGGTCAGAGTGCCAATGCTCTGCCACAATTATCAATAAACACTGGTTCAGCTGGAACCGAAGAAGCTTAAGAAGTAAAATCAATCTGTACTGCTCTACAATGCATAACTCTGGATCCATCAACTCATCGGATAAGTCAAGGATCCAAGATGCTAGATTCCATACATATAACTTACGAATATGTGCCTATTTTGCAAAACAAGGGAATTATATCAGTATCATTATATGAGTGGATCATTCTAAGTCAATCAAACCAATTCAATCAATCCTTTTCTCCTTTTGAGTGCATCAACTTATTTTTCCTAACTCTAGATCCTGAGAAGGGACCAATATGATCATTTATCCTATAAATCAGTGTTCTATCCTATCTGATTGAAAAATCAAACATCCATTTTTATGATTATCCTAATATCTTAAACACTTGTGCGTGATACTAAAACACATCTATCTCTCTTCGAAATGTATCCTCTAATCCAGAAGATCAATTAGAAAGCAATTTGTGCTTCCTAAATCAAGTTTTTATCAATTTTTCATTATAGGTGTCACTTGGCATAGTGTACGCGTTATTTCATGCTAGGCAACATTTAATCTTTGATAGGCATAATTTGATATATCAAAGGCATCACTTTACAGTGTAAGCGGCATTTCTTTATCCTATGCAGCATTACAGACCTACTTGGTGGCATTTAAAACATACTTTTTCCCTAGGGTTTGTTAGGTGACATTTCATGGATCAAATGCAAAATTTTACCCTAATCTTAAGCGGCATTTTTCTATGCAAAGGTGTCATTTCCCAATGTGGAGGCATAATTTAACTTGTCTATGTGTCATTTAACCTATTCTAGGCGTTATTTGACCTACTCTAACCTAGAAAGCATGTTAAAATGTAATAAATGCTATCAAAATGAAGCAATAAATACACTAGGAAGGTCAAAAACACTTACTATAGGTCCATACTAATGGGATCTTTGATACCAACATGCTCACTCAAACTGATTCTCTCGAATAGGGACCACCATCGCTATCAATCTCAACAAGAATCAGAGAAAAATCTCAAGGGTAAAAGTGAAAATGAATAGTAAATATGGGTTTTTCAACCTATTTAAGCTACTTGACCTAAGTTTGGAGGGATTTTGACACAGTTTAACCTCATTTGACCTAATCTGCATTTTCTGCACACTGGGGTATGATTTTTTTCTAAGATCATCATCAATGTTTTTTAGAAATGAAAACATATTGGATCTATTTTCTATCAGTTTCATCATCTTTTCCATCTGGAGATCATTCTGTTTCATTTTTTAGGGGGCATTATCATAGTATCAAATCAGGATCTGCATCAAATCTGGGGCATTGGAATTTCAAACATTATCAGTGGGGCATTCTACATATCATCAAATCAGAATTTCAAATCAAAACATCAATCAATCAGATCAGTTATCAATCCGTCAAATAGGGTATCAATCATCAAATTAGGTTATCAATCCATCAATCAGGTTATCTATAATCGAATCAGGTTATCATTCAATCAGGTTTTTGTATCAATCAATCAATCAAGCATCAAATTAATGATCAAGACATGTAATTTTATTTGAATCAATGCACTTTTCACATCAATTCAAAGAGGGGCATTTGTAGACACATAAAACTAGGGAGGTGTTCTATTATCAAGTAAATCTGCAAATCTCAGCCAAATGCTCCAAATTTCACCAAAATGGATCAAATCAATTTTAAATGGACATTTATCAATCAAATTGGACAAAATAAATTTAAATCAAGGATTAAATAAACCATGACATCAAATGATTAAATATAAGCCTAAAGGGATTAGTCTAACTATATAATTGATTTTAATCAATTAATTGTATAGTTTAAATAAAAAATCAAATTGAACCTATTCCCCTACATGGATAATTTTAATAAATGATTGAATTTAATAAATCCTAACATCATTCAACATGAGTTTGAGCAACCAATGAGAATTGAGAACACAAAGCACATGGATCACTCCTAATTTGCAATCTCAATCACTCATTTTGAACTTTGAATCTCAATCACTCAAATTTGTCCCTTTGTCCAAACCTTTGAGACAAACATTTAAATTGTCCTCCCATTTTAAACCATCTCAAAGCCTCTCACTCAGCCAAGGCCTAATCATGATCGAGTAACTCTACCCTCTACACTTGGGAAAATCCTATAAATACAAGCCATTTTTAGAGCATAAGGATCCCAGAAAATTTGAATACAAAGCATCCTTATTATAGGAATTTCATAGAAAATTGAGAGCATTATCATAGCAATTGATCATAATTGAGAGCATTTTAGAGAGCATTTGAATCAAATATCATACCAATGGAGGGAATTTGAGTTATATTAAGCATATCATAATCAAAATTCTCATTCTAGGATTGTCACTAGTAGAGATTAAGGTTGAGAGCTCTATTAGAAAAGCTTAGTTAGAGATCCATGAGATGTTAAATGCTTTATTTTTTAATTATTAGATTAAATTCTATTATTGTTTCCATAGAATTGATAGATAGCACCTTTATTTTATGAAGGTATAATTTATACATACACAGCAGTAGCCCAAGGCATGACAGAATCACGTGAAAATGTTGGAACACAAGAAGGACAACATGATAAAAAGCCTTCAGTAAACATGTGTGGCTTCACTATTGAAGATGATAATGGTGAATCAGAAGATGAATCAGAGGAAAATGTGCAATTCTCAATAAATTGTGCAAATACTAATTTAGAACGTGTGCAACTTTGGAGGCCTAGTAATGAGGAAGTAAGATTTCTCACCATTGTTGCAATAAATTAGGCAAGAAGTTCATATCGCCTTCAAAACAGACAAGTTGATCAAAGTGAAGGCCAACCTAGTTTAGTTTTTATCAGAGAAGTCACAAATGGAGAGTTTGCACAAGATGTAGAAAAAAACAAAAGAAGGAAAGATAGATAACGGAAAATCTAAAGAAACTCTTGTCAAAGGGGGTAAAGTTACCTCTACAAATGAACAAAAAATAAGATAACTCAAGGAGAATAGGGTAAGTTTCCTTCTGAAGCTGTCCTGAATCTTCCAACTTTTGATATGAAACAAGCTTTATCTCAAATGAAGGTGTATGTTCCCTTAGTTGAGATGTTAAAAATAAAAGAACACCGAGAAGCTGCTTTCTCACTACTTTCAGCCTTACTTGATATACCTGATACAAATGATTTGAATTATAAATCAATAGAAGAGAAAGATGAACCCCCAACACGTGTTGGAAATGTGGTATTTCAAGAGCCTAATCAGATTGATCCATTTTATGTAACATTTCTTGTAAATAATATGTTGTTAAAAAATTGTATGATAGATTCTGGAGTAGTTACTAATGTGATGCCTTACAATGTGATGAAGGAATTAGGTTTGAAGGTTGATACTATTTTTGGTAGATGCTATGCCATGGATAATAGGGAAGTTCTTGTAATTGGAACTTTGCAAGGTATTGAGGTATGGATGTTGTTGTGGTTGATACTCAACCTCATTTTGGATTGTTTTTATTAAGGCATTGGGCTGCAGCGGTGGGAGGATATGTATAGTTGGATTTTTCTTTTGCTACCATCTCTATGAATGGAAATGAGGTTGAGTTATTTAGAGAGCCTAGGGCTCCTTGATTGGTTGAAAAATTTGATCTAAACATGATCAATTGTTGTGTTGATGTGGATATGTAGAACTTCAGAGTTGAAAGATTCAACCCCAATTAAAAAAAACTGGTCCCATAATAGAAAAATTGGAATTACAACAACATGGGATGTGGAAAATGTATTTTAATGGAGCCTGCTCAAAAGAAGGGTCAAGAGCTAGTGTATTATTTGTGTTTCCATCAGGTATTACTTTCAAGTATTCCTTTTTGTTGGCTTTTCAATGTACAAATATTACAACTGAGTATGAGGCATTGTTATTGGGACTAGAAATTGCAATAAAGCATGGCATTAAGTTATTAAGGGTTTTTGGAGATTCAAAGTTAGCCATATCACAAATCAGGTCAAAGTACACTGCCAAAAATGATAGGTTAAAATAGTATAAGCATGTTGTGTGGGATAACATTGAATTTTTTATGCATATTCAATTGAATGGATAGAGAGATCTAAAAATATCATGGCAGAATTCTTGGCTAATGTGGCTATAAAAAATGATGACCTGACATTACGAGGATTATCTATTTTAGAAGCCATAACCAAGCATGCCATATCTGATAATGTATATAATTGGAAGGTTTTTGAAAATGATGATGATATCCTTTCTTTCATTCAAAGAATAGACAATTATGAGGGCCAGAATATTGACTGTAACAATTTGATAAGTGTGATTGATGGAAAAGAAATTGTATTTGGCAATGAAATTCTGCAATTGCAAACAAATGAAATCTGTAAAGGACTAACCTAATTAGAAGGAATGTTTATTGACAATGACAGTCACATGTACCAAAAGTCTACAGCCAAAATGGATGAATTTGGGATCAAAATTTGCTCCTAAACTTGTATATATTGGAAAAAAGTTGGCACCTCATGTGAGAACAAATATGTTTAGTTTTCTCAATAGGTATAAACATGTTTTTTCTTGGTCTTATGAAGACTTTAAGGCTTATAGGGAAGATCTCTTCCAGCATGAAATCCCATTGAAAAGTGATGTTAATCCATTTAGGAAAAAATAGAAGCCAATCAATCCATTACTGGCGCCTAAGATGCAGCAGGAGTTAACAAAACTCAGAGATGCTGGGATAATAAAGCCAATCAGACATTCTTCTTGGGTATCTAATTTGGTGTCAGTCAAAAAGAAGAATGGTGATTTCAGATTGTGTGTATATTTTACAAAACTGAATGTAGCCTCCTCAAAAGATAATTATTCCTTGCCAAACATGGAGGCAATGTTGCAAAGGGTTACAGGTTGTGAACTCTTATCCATGATGGATGGTTTTTCTAGCTATAACCAAGTGTTGGTTCAAGAGTCTCAATAATTTAAAATAGCATTCACTACCCCATGGGGTACATATGTCTATGTGAGGATTCCATTTGGCTTGATGAATGTAGGAGCTACTTTTCAGAGAGCCATGGATGTGGCTTTCAAAGAATTTGTAAATATATTTATGGTGGTATATCAAGATGATTTAACTGCATACTCTAAAAAAACTGAGGATCATTGTAAGCATTTGGAGAAGATTTTTGTTAAATCTTTGGAGTATAGAACTTCTTTGAACCCAAAGAAATATCACTTTGCTGTGACAGAGGGTAAGTTATTAGGACACATAGTATCAAGGGAAGGTGTCAAAACTGACCCTGAGAGGGTAGAGGCCATTAACAAATTTTTACCTCCCAAAAACATCAAGGGCATACGTCTTTCCTAGGAAAGGTGAATTTTGTAAGAAGATTCATTGCCAACTTTGCAGAAATAGTGAAAACCATTGTCAAATTGTTGAAAAAGAATGCTAAATTTGATTGGGATAAAGAGGCTCAGCTGGCTTTTGATGTAATAAAAGTAGAAATTCAGAAAGCAACAGTTTTGAAATCTCCTGATTATGAGAAACCTTTCTCCTTGTTTTCCTTTGCTTCATTTCACAAGATTACTGCAGTGTTGTTGCAGAAGGATAATGAAAGGTTTGAACATCCAATCACATTTTTTAGTAAGTCTCTGCAGGTAGTAGAACTTAACTATGAGATAATGGAGAAGCATGCTTATGCTTTGGTCAAAGTAGTTAAGGTTATCAAACCTTATTTAGTTTGTGCAATAGTGAAAGATATATTATCTCAGTCTGAAGTCACTAGAAAAAGGTTCGATGGATCAACATGACTCAGGAATTCAACCTAGAAATTCAAGTTACAAAACTGGTAAGGGGTCTGGGCTTGGCTAAACTTATGAATGACACAAACATGGAGTTGGCCTAAATAAACAATGTACAGACAGTAAGTATGAATCACACTAGCATAGAATTGCAACCATGGTATATTGATATTGTATTTTTTTCTAAAAATTGCTAAATCTCTAGAGCACATGTCAAATACTCAAAAAAGGACTCTTAGGCTGCAAGCTCAAAGATATGTATTAGTGCAGGGTGATTTGTTTTGGAAAAATAGGGATAGAATCTTGTTGTTTTGCTTGGATGAATCACAATCCAAAATATTTTTGGGTGAAATGCACAATGGTGTTTGTGGAGGCACTAATAAATTTTTTTCCATTTTTTCAATGAGAATAGGTCGATTATTCCACTGGAAAATGTAGGTCAATTGACCAAATGTGTCATGGAAGTTTTTTTGTCAAAAATTTCCATGACTAACCTAGTAGTCATAAAGCTAACGACTAAAAGGTCAGAAAAAGGATTTTTGAAAGATGTTGTGATGCGCCTTTCATCTCTAAGCCCTTTGCATAGTTCATCATTTGTACGACCTTACTAACAGTAAAAAACGATGAGGATTCTATATGAATGACGAACTGATCGACGAACTGTCATTGATATATTCATCATTCTTATAGAATCCTTGTCATTTTTTATTGTTAGGAAGGTCATCAACGATGAATATATCGATGAAAATTTGTCGATCAGTTCATCGTTCATATAGAATCCTCGTCATTTCTAACTATTAGTAAGGTCGTAAAAGTGACGAACTATTTTATTTTAAAAAAAAAAATTAAATTTTCACAATGGCAGAGCAATTAATGTTTTATACCATATTCTCTGTTGCAAATAGATATCTAAGGGATACAATACATAGCAGTAACAAGGATTCATCCTCCACATATAGGATATGGGGTGTGAAGGATATATGTCACCAATTCAACATATCAAATACTTGAAGACTTGAAGCAATATAGCAACATCTTATTCTTTATTGTGGATGATCAAGACATTGTTCTACTAAATTAACAAAAGATGCAAGGGTCAAAGTTCATGCCTATAGTATAATGCTTTAAGGAGCTAGATATGGTTAAAATTGTAAATGGATTCTTGTGAATGGACTAGATGTTTAGAAGAATTATTTATTGAAATCAATATAGCGAACATATGTGTGTGATGCAATAGATGTAAAAAGCGTAAAGTACATTAGAATGAAAGTATTGTAAAAACAAAGAAAAAATGATATTATGTGTAAATTACATGTAGATTATTAATCAACATTCAATAATATGGATACTGAAAAAGTAAAATGATGTAAAGAAGCATTTGTAATTGTTGAGGCAAGCCTTGATAGCTTCTTTCAGAAGGTTAACATTTCAAACATAATTAAAGCAAATTTGTATCACATGAGACAAAGAATACAGGTTGTCCCAATTTCATTAGTTATAAAATTATATTTGATTTGTAAGAATCTTAGTGTCTCGAACAAAAAATATATAATTTCAAAAATGTAATTTTGGAAGAACATGATATCTAATATTTATTAATTTTTCCAAGTGAATAAGAAAGACAAGGAAAACATCAATATAAATGCCATTACTTTGGTCAAAATTGCTTTGCATGGTTTGAAGCTATTATGCTTATTTTGAAATATTTACTTGGTGGGAAGATTGTTTCTATATTTGTTTACATCTTAAATAGATTATCTCCGTTGTTTTGATTTAAGAAATTCAAAAACCTGATTGTAATGTTGATGATGATGCTTACCACAATATGAATAGTGATAGCAACTGCATATATCTAAGCCAAGAATGACATGTCAAGAACATTTCAAACCATGAGATCAAATCTTTACTTTGATAATTATGGAAAAGAAAATTGATTATTGTAGTTTTATGAGAAAGACTATACTTACAGTATAATTCTTCATTCTTTGGAAAATAGCTCGACTTCTTAGAACAACACTGATGATTACACTGAGACTGGGCTCTATGAGAACAATATTAGAAGCACTCCTTGCAGCATCTATTGCATCAGCCACAACTATTCCTATGTATGCCTTCTTGAGAGATGGAGCATCATTAACTCCATCCCTAGTCATTCCACAGATGTGCTTTCTATTTTGAAGCTACCTTACTATTTCATACTTGTCTCCTTTCAAAATTTAAGCTTTTTTACTTGTTTTTGGTCCATTGATATTTAACCAAAATTTTCTCCTTGCCTTGTTTTGCTGACAACCAATAGAAATGTAAATACATATTATTATTTAAATTCCTTAATAGAAAATATGCAGACATCATAACTTATTTTGATCAATCAATTTTCTAATAAAAATAGACGTGTTCTATACAAAAAAGAGTTAATGATTAATCAATTGCATTATTAGTCAAGATTTGTGAAGGTGGGAACCACATGTGTGAAATGCAAATTACCATAAACATGTTTACGTGGCTTCAGTGTATCATCATATATGCCATGTTTGCTTCCTTTTCTTGTACATTTTTACATGGTAAATGGAAATTGTAAATAATTGAGACATGTCGACTATTTTCTTCATACAAAGGACATGTAGCATACATGCATGAATTGTATGAGTAGGAGAGAAATAATATGTCAAATCCATGCTACACTGTACTTCCTTAGGTTCTGCCATTTTGCAAAAACTTTACTTTTGCTAAAATCCTTTGTTTGGAAATAATTGTTGTTCGGTTTCATATGTTTGTGAATGCTATGTTGAATCCCTTGTTCTGCAATAATGATGAAGGGTACTCCCCTTAATACCACATATACATAACATAAATAGAGAAACAACAACAATATGCAAGAACAAAAAATTGGCTTCTTATTATCTCCACAAATGTGGAATTACAAACTTTCAGAATTACAATATGCAAAGCCACATGGGCATTCCCTTAAAAAATTCTGTAGGACAAAGCCTCAAATTATTACCCAGATCTACTACCCAGAACTATTCTGAACTGCCTAAGACAATAATACAGTCTTCCTTATATAGGCAATTATCCACCGCCTAGGAAGGTTCCAGAATAAGGCCGACCAAACTTAGAATTATTTTATTTTACATTTTATTACATCATAGTCGGCTCAAGATAACCTTTGAAACCCGAACAGAAATTTTGAAGAAAATTA
>MU225145.1:1377688-1391331 GCA_018584345.1 Thuja plicata | reverse complement strand
AGTAGTTAGCAACTTGTCCATTATGTCTTCTTCTGATATTTCTCCACCATTGTTTCTGATTCCAGAGACTGCTTCATTTATCCTTTGATTGTAAGCTCTAATGTTCTCTTCAGGTAACATCTCAAGAATATTGTATTTCTTTTTCCACATCTTCCTGTGTGCATTATTTGCATGAATATCTCCTTCAAACATATCTTCTAAATACTTCCATATGGTATATGCTCTGTCAATTTTCTTGATCTCAGAAAATTCACTATCGGATAAGGTGCTGATTAGGGCTTCTTTAGCAATTGCATTATTGGTAAATGTTTCCTTTTGTCTGTTAGTAGCATCATCCTTTGCAAGGTCTTTCAGAGATGGAATTATAACTTCTTGTGTAGCAATTTCAAATATCTCAAAGCCAACACACTATAGATGTGTTATCATTTTGTTTTTCCAATCCAAATAATTTTCTCCATCAAACTTAGGGATTTCTTTTCTGAAGTAAGACATCTGATCTACCTTAAGTTGTTAGGCTTCTTCTCCAAGGCACTTGGCTCTGATACCAATTGTTAGAATAGTCCCAAAGGATAACTGAGAGAGGGGGGTGAATCAGTTATCAATAACTTTAATTCTTTTTCTTCTTTAACTTCAGAATACAACAAAGTAAATGCTCAATCAGATAACACAATACACAACACACAATTTGATTATGAGGAAACCAAATGGTAAAAACCATGGTGGGAATTAGCACCCAGAATGAACTATACTTGTTTATAGTAATCCCTATTAGATGATATTTCAACCTTGTTAGGAGTTTTACTTTACAATGCAATAATTATAGTGACCTTCTTAAGGGTCAGACCCTGTTAGGATTCTTTTACAAATAACCCTATCAGGGGTGGTGGACTCACTGTCCAAAAGCTCACTGCTTAATGGTGAAGGCTACAACCTTCTGTATAACAGATATGCACTATATCTAATGATGAATTGTAGAGTATACCTGCTATCTTAATCAGTTCCAGTGTATTACAATCTTTCACTTCTTCTTCACATACACTCTTGATGAATGAACCACATCTTATATTCTGCTCTGTACATCTTCTATCTCTTTTCGTATCATTCACACTTAGCGTATCACAATTGACTTTCTATAAGTATCTTTCTCAAAGTATGAGATCATGGGACCTGTAAGACAACTCTTCATAACATCCTTGTCAGCTCTACTAAATACGCAAGCATAATTACAACTGCGCAAGTATAAACTGAATATACACGACGCTTCACTAAGTCAACTTCACCAAATCAACTCAAACAACACGATCTTGATGTAATATGATAGGCACATTTAACCAAAGATAGTTAAATCATAAATAACCATGAATATATTCATGCATATCATAAAGATAGGCGCAACTCAAGAAACATGTCAAATACGTCGGCTCTGTACAAATACACTTCCATAACTGTGACTTCCAATAACATAATTACACAACTTGACTGGAACATCATATCTAGATGTGCGTGTATGAACATAACATAATAAAAATGTCAAAAACATGTATCTAACCATGCAAGTCTTCATGTCATCATTCTGATAAGTGCATACAAAATTATTATTGTCTATTATATGTTGTTATCAATGACAAACATACAATCAATCAACTAAACAGAATCAAATCTCCAACAACCTCTTCATCAATGGTTGAACATTTTTCTCTGGATCTTGTCAAGACTTTAGTGCTCTGATCTCCAATGATTTCTTCCTTAGAGTGGTATTTTTATGTGTATTTTTATTTTTTAGGAGTGACACTTTCATCTGTAATATGTGATTCTTCTTAACTTGGTTCAGGATTGTTGCATGAAACACCAATACAGTGAAACATTTCTTCAATAACTGTGTCCATACTGATAGGTCTGGGTTCATCTTCAATCATTGGAGCACATTCATAGTATCTTTCTTGAATCATAAACTTCTCATCAATCTTTACATGAGTACTTTCAATGATCTTCTTCAATCTTAGATTAAAACATCTATAGGCTTTGCTTTTAGTAGAGTAACCAAGAAAAATACCTTCATCGCTTCTAGCATCAAACTTACCAATAATTTCATCTCTCTTGATGTGGCACTTACTTCCAAATATTCTAAATTATTTTATAGTAGGTACATTACCAAACCAAAGTTCATAAGGTATCTTGTCTATGCCTAGCCTTAACTGGATTCTATTAATAATATAGATTGTTTTATTGACCGCATCTCTCCAATAGGTATGGGAAACCTTTCCTTCAATCATGATAGTGCATGTTGTGTCAATTATTAACCTATTCCTTCTTTCTGCAATCCCATTTTGCTGAGGGATTCTAGGTGCATTTAACTATCTTTTGATTTCATGTTCTTCGTACTAGTCATAAAACTGGTCAGAGGTAAATTTTTGTCCTCTATTTGATCTCAGACATTTTATCTTTAATCTAGATTCATTTTCAACCTTAGCTTTGAATTCTATGAACTTCTCAAAAGCTTCAGATTTGTCTTTTAAGAATGCAACCCACATCATCCTTGAGAAATCATCAACAAACAAAATAAAATACCTTTCTCCATAGTATGATCTTGTTTGAGTAGGTCCACATAGGTCTGTATGTATCAAATCTAATTTTTTCTCTATGGAGTTCTGTTTACTCCTGAATGAGGTCCTCACATGCTTCCCCATCACACATTCCCTGCACATAGTATGAACTGGTCTTGCAATATTTGGAAGGTCTCTTACTGCCTTTACATTACTTATCTTTAATATGTTGTCAAAATTTATATGACAAAGTCTCTTGTGCCATAGCCAACTGTCATCCACTTTCGCAACAAAATAACTTACTTCATAGTTGAGCTGAGAGACATTACCTTTGGTCTTTGATCTTGATTCAATCATGTCTCCTTATTTTTTGTTGATAATACATTTTTTGTTCTTGAATTCCAACTGATATCCTTTATCTAATAGTTGTCCAACACTTAGTAGGTTAGAACATCATCTATCTTGTTCTTTCCATCTAAGGTGATAGATCCTCTGCCTATGATAGGTTTGAGAGTGTTATCTCCAAATCTAACCATGCCACCTTTGTACTTATCTAGATGTACGAATATATCTTTGTCACCTGTCATGTGATGTGAACACCCGATGTCTATGATCCATTCTATTCTGATGTCTTCTTTGGAAACTAATGCTAACTCCTGTGCTTCTTTTTCATCTTCAATGTCCATCTCCTCAAGCATTTTCTCAATGTCTTTAATGGAAAAAAATCCTATTTCACCTTCTATTGAATCATCATCAGTTACACCATCTTCATCATGATAGCATCCCTTAGTGTATTTGGGCTTGTAATCTGATCTGAACTTCTTGACTCTTGTAGGACACTTGGATGCAAAGTGGCCAACTTTGTTGCATGAAAAACATTTGAATGGTAGTTTTCCTTCATATTTCCCTTTACCTTTTCTTTCCTTCTTAGAAATCATAGCAATGATTTCTTCTAGTTCAGTAACAACTTCTTCCTTCTCATTATTATTAGAGTTGCTTAAATATTTCTTACCATGGACTGAGGCTTTGAAGTTTGTTTCCATTTTAGGTTCTATCTTCAATCTTGATATCTCAAATGCAAATATTTTGCTGATCAAGGTTTCTCTTTTTAATTCCTTTGACAATTGCATGGTTTCATCCAAAATGTTAATCTTTCTTTCATAATCTATTGTCACTGTGGTCATTAGTTTGTCCATTATATCATCTTCTTAAATTTCTCCACCATTGTTCCTGATACCTGATACTGCTTCATTAATCCTTTGATTGTCAGCTCTAATCTTCTCTTCAGGTAGCATCTCTAAATTATTGTATCTTTTCTTCCATGTCTTTCTGTGTGCATTCTTTTCTTGGATGTCTCCTTCAAACATATCTTATAAGTATTTCCAGATTGAATATTTTTTTTCTACCTTCTTGATCTCAGAAAATTCACTGTTAGATAGGGCACTGATTAGGGCCTCCTTGGCAATTGCATTTTGAGTGAATAATTCTTTTTGTTTAATTGTAGAGTCTTCTTCTACAAGGTATTTCAAGGTGGGAACATCAATTGCATGAGTGGCAATCTTATAGATCTCAAAACCAATGCACTAAAGATGTGTTCATTTTTTTCTTCCAGTCAAGATAGTTCTCTCCATCAAACTTAGGACTCTCTTTCCTGCAGTACGCCATTTGATTTACCTTAAGCTGTTAGGATTTCTCTCCAAGGCACTTGGCTCTGATACGAATTGTTGGAATAGTCCCAAGGAATAACTGAGAGGGGGGTGAATCAGTTATCAGCTAGTTTAATTCTTTTCTCCAATTTATTACATAATAACATTAAGCATTAACACAATCAGATAACACAAGATAGAACACAACAATTTTGGTTACGGGGAGACCAAATAGGTAAAAACCCCAGTGGGAATTAGCACTCACAAATAACTGTACTTGAGCATAATAATCCATGTTAGGAGATCTTACAACCCTATTGGGAGTTGATCTTTACAATGCAATAAGTACATTGACCTGGTTAAGGGTCGGACCCTATTAGGAGACTTTTACAAATAACCCTGCTAGGGGTGAGGATTCAGTGTCCAAAAAGCTCACTGCTAAAATGATGAAGGTTGCAACCTTCAGTAAAAAAGATATGCACTATATCTGATAAATGAACTATTTGAGTAGACCTGTTGTCTTGATCAATTCCAGTGTATTGTATGCTTTCACTTCTTCTTCACATAGATCTTTTCTTGATGAATGAAATGTCTTTACTGTCCCAAAACAACAGACATTCTATTCTCTACTTTTTTTGTCTCTCCTCTTATCATTCACACTTAGCGTTCACCAAATGAACTACTATAAGTATCTTCCCTAATAGATGTGATCTTAGTTAGCTTTAGGAGTCCCTTCAATACTTCTTTAGTCATCCAAATCAAGCATGCAACCTGATTAGAACCACGCAACTCAAACTGAGTAGACGTGACGCTTCACATAGTCAGCTCTACCAAATTGACTCAATCATCCCACTTCTATTAGAACATGTTTAGCACCTTTAGATAATTATCATTAACTCATAACTAAACATGAATACACACATATCCCAAAGATAGGCACAACTCAAGAAGCAATGTAATTACGTCAGCTCTTCACAGATAATCTTCAGACACTGTAACTATCAAAAGAGATTAACATATCTCCACTGAAATTGCATATCTAAATCTGCGTGAATGCACATAGAAACCAGAACATGTCTACACCATGGAAATAAACATGCAAGGCTCCAAAACATCTATATTGATAATTGCATATATGACACCTCTGTATATTATATGTTGTCATCAATGACAAACATACAATCAAAAATTTGCATAGAAGAAAATCTCCAACACATTTCTCTATCTTTGTTTGAAGAGATGTCGCCCATTAAGGCTTTCCATGAGGACAATTGCACATGGCGATGCTTGGAGAGTCATGGAGAGAAGGTAAAAGATATGGACTTTCCAAGGGGTATTTTTGGGAATTTTTCCCCATGTGTAAAAACACCAGAGGATGTGAATGAAGAAACAAACTAGAGTGGAGTAGGGCATGTTGGGTTGGGCGTGAAGCACAAAAAACTATTAGAGGGGCCTTGAATTTTGGTCTAGCTTTCTGTCATCCCTGTGAGGCACAGTTATTGGGGAAGAGATGGAGCCAAAAAAATTCTAGGCTAGGTGAATAGTTTCTTCTTTTGTGTGGGGACAGAACTAAGTATTGTTTATAAGTATTCTGCTCTATGTAGATGTCATCTGATATGAAAAATGGGCCTGCTTGAGTTACATTATTCTGATTTTATATCATACTGGCTTGTAGACAGAGAGGGGACAACAAAGGGCCACAGTCATTAGTGGTGCCTTGTAATGGCCGCGCACATGGGGAGTTGTTGGATAAGAGTGCATCCCTCCACCTTATGTGTGGATGAAAAGGGTCAAAGGCATGCATATGTTGGTTTTGACCCTACTTCTCCAGATTATGGAGAAATTAAAGCTTGGTTTTGGCCCTACTTCTCCACATAACCCCATGAGAGAAAAGTATGCAATTAGGTATTCATTATGTTTCCACCATACAAAAGAAGAAAAAGACAGACAATCAAAATGACACATAATATTCCCTAGATCTTGCATTTTTCAATCATGCTTCCCTACCTACATTGCTAAGTCTGTGATAATTTTATCGACTTTCTCTATCATTTATTTTACCATAAATTAGGGCAACTCCCTCATTGATGTGATTGTTTTGTAAAATCTACGGTTTTTGGTGTTTATTTTGGGGATTGCAATTTGTTTGAAAGCCTCCAAAGACGTTTCAAATCATCCATTATGAATGCATCCTGCAATCATGGCAATGCTCGAGACCACATTTTATTGAGGGGTTGTGTCAAACAGAACATTTCATGAGTTAGATAGTTAACATGTCGCACCTAAGCTTCCACGTTTTACATATATCACTGCCATGGAATCCATTGTTTTGATGCAGTGATTTCACCTACAAATTACATTGGTCTAGAAGTTTCTAGATATTATTCAACAAATCCATGGTCTGTGCATCTTGATACCTAGTTATTTCCCTGGTTTAGAAACCCTCTATACCTGTGCGTGTTGATGGATGTCCATAAATTACTATTACTAAACCTAGAGATGTGCATTTTAATCTACATATATGAGCGTGCATACATACCAGACTCTAGCTCATGACATGCCACTGGGTGATAACTTGTAATGATCCCCAATAAGAATCAGATGTTGTACACTGGATTGAAGAGCATCCAACACTTAGGTTCCAAAATTTCTGAGGCCTCATCGCGCAATAAAATTCTTCCAGCCTCCCCTCTGCACAATGATGCCCTAATCCTTTTGGCCTCTTCTCTAAAACATGCAATTAAAACAAAATGAAATTATAAAATAATGAAAGCGATCACCCCTTTTTTTTAGTTATATGCCCGAGTTCATTGGAATTCTGAAAAACACGGACATGGATTAAAAAAAATCAAAATTTTCCTTCAATAAACCGACAAAGAAAAAGAATTTTAATGGTTCGTGGGAAATGTTGGTCGATTTTTAGGGTATAATGTATTAGTGAGGGAATTACTCTGCAAAAACCATAGCTCATAAAATAATTAGGGCTATTTTTTACCCTCCCTCTCTTTTCAAGGACACTCAAAAATTTGTACAAAGATGTGAACCTTGCCAAAGGTTCTCCTCCAAAATGAAATTTTTAAGAGCATTGTTGTTAAATCCAATGACAGTGGAAGCACCCTTTGCCCAATGGGGCATTGATTTTATTGGTGAGTTTATAGAAAAATCTAGTGGAGGCCATAGTTGGATTATTGTGGCTACAAATTATTTTACCAAATGGATAGAAGCAATCCCATCCAAAAAGGCAACCAGCAAAGTGGTAATGGATTTCTTAATGGATAATATTTTTACTAAATTTGGTGTTCCTACTAGACTAATAATGGACAATGCCATGTGTTTTAGATCTGAGGAGTTTAAGGACTTTTGTGAAGATTATGGCATTATTGCATCTTATTCCTCACCCTATCATCCTCTAGAAAATGGGCATGCCGAGTCCAGTAACAAGAGTATAATGAAGATTATTAAAAGGACTTTGGAGAATAATAAGAAATCATGGCACTCAAAGCTGAAGTTAGCCCTTTGGGATGATAGGGTAATAGTAAAGAGAGAAATAGGGGTTTCCCCATTTGAAATGGTGTATGGAACTCAGGCTATATTTCCTCTGAACAATTTGTTACATGAATATAAATTATTACAAGAAGAAGAAATTGAAGTGCAAGAACCCGTGATGGATAGGATGGTCCAATTGGTATAATTGGAGGAAATTAGAGCTGAAGCACACAAGAGGAACCTGAAAATTCAACAACAGTCAAAGTACTTATTTGATAAGAGGTCAACTGAGAGAATATTTTAGGTAAATGATATGTTGTTGTAGTGGAATGCAAGGAAAGAAGAAAAGGGTAAGAATGGAGAGTTTGAGTCATTATGGCTTGGCCCTTTTGTGATTCAGGAATTTCATGGAAAAGATTCATACTTTCTCAAAGATTCTTTTGGTGAGATACAAGAATTTCCAGTGCATGGACAATTCTTGAAGCACTATTTCTCATAATCTTACTTTTCCATGCACAGTAGTTTAGGTTTCCCTATTTTAAGCTTTGGTTGTGTTGTGTGCGTATGTATAGTTTTTTTTAGGGTTTGGTCTACATCCCAAAGTTTTGGTTTCTAATGTTAATCTTGCAATTAACTTTCCCTAGTAAAAGCCATTGTTAGCACTATATTCAGAAATTTTTCATATTTCAAACAGTGGTCTTTTCCCGCATCTTTTGTCTTCAAATTTTCCCTTTTTCATGTAAAAGAGGTCTTATAAATGTTTAAGTCTTCAATCGGTTATCTTTCATTCTTGGTCACATAGTCACGATGTCTCAGTTCATTAGCCATTTTGGTCTATGAGTGAGTGAGCAAGTTGGTCACTCTTCAGTCACGACAGTCTTTCAAGATGATAGTTTTACCTCGCGAGTGAGCAATGTCATCATTGAAGCATTTTGAAATTATGTTTTCACTCACTCACTGAGATATCTTGACTTAAATTTTTTAATGTGAGAGTGTGCAACTAGAGGAAATTTTTAAGTCAGTCACTCACTCACTAGAGTTTTTCATTCAGTGTCTTTTGCTGCGCAAGTCAAGTTTTGTCTATGATTTGTCGCTCACTTGCTGAGGTTTTTATATAACATATTTTTGTTGTGAAAGAAGGCGACATGTTCTATATGAGTGCTTATAGTCTATTATCACTCAGTCACATTGAAGATTCATTCAAAGCATTTGGGATTGCGATTGAGAGATGAAGGAAATGTTTGAGCTGTTTCTCACTTGAAAGCATTAAAGGTAAAGTCACATTTTCATAGAGAGTGCGCGACTGAAGGAAATTCAATGAAAAAAGTTGTAATCGCTCACTCACGGATGGTTTTTTATTTTAAAATTTTATTGCGCGAGTCTGCAACTAGGGATGTCTTGACTCATCGCTTACTCGCGAATGGTTAGCACTTAAATTTTTTTGGCATGCGACTAAGCGACCAAGAGGAAATAAGAAGTCATTTCTCACTTGCAGTGCATGATTCTCTTGACACTTGTGATCAACGAGTGTACGACCAAAGAGAATTTTTATGCCAGTGCTCAGTTGCCGATGATTAACAGTTAATGTTTTTTAAGCTTCGAGTGTGTGATTAAAGGATTTGTGTGTTGTTTCTCACTCGCTAAGGCTTAGCGGTTTAGACATTTTGGATTGTGAGTGAACGATGTAGTTAATGTATGTTCTAAAAGGGATCATCGCTCACTCCCGATGTAAAGGATCAAATAAGAAGAGCACTATGATTATGCGATAAGATGAAGTTTCAAGGAGTGGTTTAGTCACTTCTCACTCGCGCGGGTTCAAAATAAATGAGATAAAGCAAATGGTGTAAGTCAAGCAGAGTGGAAGGACAAGTGGTGCCAATGCAGAAACCCTATTACTCTCAATTACATGGGTAATACTTTATTTCATTACTTTTGGAATAACATCATTAAGTTTCTAACAAACTCTTGTAAGTTTCTATACTAATAAATCAAAATGGAGGAATTCCCTAAATTAAAACACCATGAATCCTTCACGTGTAAGGAAATGCAAGTTCATAAAAATCTCATGCATGTACATGTGAACACCTGTAAATCCTTGAAGCTTTGATACCAAATATTGTGAAATTTTTTGAAATGCATCCCATCTCTAATTAAATAAAAGTATTGATGAGATTTAATTTTCTTAGATCTATGATTGGATGTAAATCTAAAAATTAAGTTGTCTTAATATGAAAAACCCTTGGATATATTCATACTCTTTTTCATGCCAAAAAAACCACTTTAATATGCTTAATAAACCTATCTTAGATGTATATAAAATATTTAATGAAATTAAAATTACTTCATCATAAGATAGCAACAATAAGAAAGTATAAATCAGCAACACGATAAAAACACCTCACAACATAGGATTTTGTGTGGAGAAACCCTTTCCAAAAAAAAAATCCACCAAGAAGATAGGTTTATGCTTGTATATTTTTCATGAAATATATATACATACAATCCTTCATTTCTTCTCTTCAACCTTCATCCAACGAAACCTGTGTATAAAAATGAACTACCATAATGTCTTTATTTCAAGCCCTCAATATATAGAGTTATGGAGGTCCAAAATGTCATTTTAAAACATTACCATGGGTCATAACAAGGCTCCTAAATAACATGGCACAAGTATAGATGAAACAACATAGTAGGAATAATAGTCCACCACACAACTGAGAGGGGGGGTTGAATCAATTGTGAGACAGATTATTAAACATTAAACTTTATAAACAAAAATTTCATCCAAATGATAACACAGTAAATGCCAACACAATAACACAATCCTTTGTTGTCAAGGAAACCCTATTAAAGGTAAAACCACGGTGGGAACTAGCACCCACAAATAATGTGTTGAGAGTATAGTATCCATGTTAAAAGATTTATCCCTGTTAGGAGCTTATTGATGCATTATAGTATAGAGTCCCTGTTAAAGGGAAGACCCTATTAGGAGTCAAGAGTAACAGTGGACTCGCTACTCAGTCACACTTCCTAAAGAATGTTAAAGCCACCCTTGGGACTTACAGTGTGAAATACAAGTGTATATAAGAAATATACAATCTAGTGAACTGTCTGATAACAACTGTCTTTGCCTGGTCAGTTCTAATGAAGCAACATAATCACAACCTCTACTCTACATCCAATAGAAAAACAAGCTCACAACTTCCACACTTCGCTGTCTCTATCTTTAATCACAATCACCTCTTACATCAGACTCTTTTCGAAAGGTGAGATCTCTCATATATACCCTATTACAATAATTGATTAGGTTGGCCAATTAGGATTTACTAATATACAAATAATTATTTAACCCCTTGTTAATATACACATGCTACATATAACAAGTAAACATCAATTACAATTCATCAGATATAATCCAAGATCTGTAATCCACGCTCGCAATCCCTAATACACATTACATCTCTGAAGTCGGCCCCAAATATGTCTCCTCTAAAACACACACCACAACTGATATCACCAACAGTCATATGACTAGAAAACCATAAAAAAAATCCTTAATGTGTCCTCTTCCATCCCTTAATCTTGCATAACCTAAATCCACATCGCTCACAATTTATACTCAAAACACAGAGACTAACTTTGTTAAAGATCACTATCACCGTCCAGTATCTGGTCTTCACTAAAACATATGTAACTCATCTAATATACACTATTAAGTTGTGAAACCTTAGGAATAAGATCAAAAGACATCTCTATATACATCACCATCTTCACTTGTTCTGAATCAACTATACAGTACTCGTACACCTCTTTCAGTCATAAAGCAATTGTAATAACCAGTCTGTTTTGCCTCCATACAAACATATGTTGACATCAGTGACAAAACATGAATGCCAAAAACATTAGCAACAAAAAATTACAAAAATATCCCCCTTTGGCATTGATGGAAACATATGGGAAAACACATCAACCCAAAATTACTCTCTGAATACAATCTTCTCAATATCCTCAACACAACACTCAATACAATCTTCTCAATATCCTCAACACTGCTCTCCCTAAATAGTAGGGATTTTCTCATATAATCTCTCCCCCTTTGACAACAATTTTAAAGGGTTACATAACTCTTATTCTTTCTTATACAAGGTGTATCTTTAGAAAATCTTCATGCCTGCAATAACCAGGTGCAAAATTAGCCTAATATGTTCTGTAATATTCCTGCAATCACTCCCCCTGAGGAGTAGATATAGCTCTGAAAAAATGATATAGTTCTAAAAGCCACTGGACTGATGCATTCATCCATCAATTTATTTCTTACAAGGAGGGGCTTGCACCCCAAACATACCTCTGAGATACTCAAAGGCATCCTTCGGCAAAGGTTTTGTAAATATATCTTCTATTTGTTCCTTTGTGTTGATATACTCCAATCTGATCTCCTTTTTTGCTACCTTGTCCCTCAAGAAATGATACTTAATTTAAATATGTTTAGTCTTTGAATGAATTACTATATTATTTGACATTTTCACGGTGCTAGTGTTATCACAATGGATAACCATTGGCTGTTGAAAAATTATTTCAATGTCCTTCAACATTTGTTTCATCCAATCAATCTGTGTACAATTTATAGCAGCAACAACATACTCAGATTCAGTAGTAGACTGAGCTATACAATCTTGTTTCTTACTTAACCATGAAAACAACCTTTTTCCAAGGAAAATTTCTCCTCCACTTTGTTAGAATAACTAAGAGTGGGGGGGGTGAGTCAATGGCCTTAATAATTATTCCATAAATTCAACCAAAAACTTTATCTCTTAAATATAACACCCTCAGTTATCTTACAGTCTAATTTCAAGAAGATGTATTCCATAAATAAATTTAACAAATATAAGATGCACAGTAAGATATACTATTTATCTTTTCTAGATTTTATCGAGTAGCAACAAATAAATTTAGAGTTAACCGACCAATCTAGTTTCAATAATGTGTAAATAAAAATATCAATGCAATGAAACATATATACATTTGACACATAGATTTTAACGTGGAAACCCAATATGGAGAAAACCACCTGGGACCGGTAACCAAAAATAATTTCACTCTTATGAAGTGAGCTCGGTGAGGGCCAACCCTATTAAAGGTTAAAATACACATTGTTAAGTGAGACCTTGTTAGAGGATTTGAAACCAACAATTTGTCTTTTGACCTAGCACTCACTATGTTGTCAACAACAAAACCTTTTGATACTCTTGAGTATCTCAATACAATAAGGACTGTTAAATCCCACTTGGTTAAGAGATTTTCTGAATCAATGGTTAAACTAATACAATAAATGATCAATTTAAAATACAACTTTGATTTGCAAATATTCAGATCTATTGTTAGTTCTATAATACCTCTCTAATCAATATACACTTCAATTCCTTTTCTTTCTTTCTTTGTTTTGCTTGGTGAATGCTCTGTCCTCTGTTGCTCGGTGTCTGCAGAATTCCTTGGCTCTGTTCTTCAACCTGTATGATCAGATCTGCATGAAGAATTGTATCTTCACACAAATTATTTTCAGCATTCCTCTTTTGATAATGAATTCCTTGTTTCTTTATATAGACATGATTAGCCACTCAATCTCCTTGTTTTTGTCATAGATCTCTTCTTAATATGTAAAACTTGCCATGTGTTTGTTTATCCCATAAAGCTCTCCTTTAGTTTTGTTCCCTAAATATCTCCTTGATAACTGTGAATAAAACATGCTTTAAATGTCTTTCCTTTCTTTAGTTTAACTTGTTAGCACTATATTCAGAAATTTTTCATATTTCAAACAGTGGTCTGTTCCCATGTCTTTTATCCTCAAATTTGCCCTTTTCATGTAAAAGAGGTCTTATAAATGTTTAAGGCTTCAATCGGTTATCTTTCATGCTTGGTCACATATTTGCACTACCTTGGTTCATTAGCCATTTTGGTCTGTGAGTGAGCG
>MU225145.1:1357334-1377253 GCA_018584345.1 Thuja plicata | reverse complement strand
ATAAATGTTTAAGGCTTCAATCGGTTATCTTTCATGCTTGGTCACATATTTGCACTACCTTGGTTCATTAGCCATTTTGGTCTGTGAGTGAGCGAGCGAGTTGGTCACTCTTCAGTCGCACAGTCGCAATAGTCTTTTAAGATGTTAGTTTTACCTTGCGAGTGAGCGATGTCATCATTGAAGCATTTTGAAATTCTTTTTCGCATACTCGCAATGTTTTTTCATTTTTAACCTTTTAGTCTATGAGTATGTGAGTGAGTTGAAAACTTATGTTGTCACTCACTCTCTGAGATATCTTCACTTAAAGTTTTTAATGTGCGAGTGTGTGACTAGAGGAAAGTTTTAGGTCAATCGCTCACTCGCTGAAGTTTTTCATTCAGTGTCTTTTGTTGCACGAGAAAAGTTCTATCTATGAGTCATCACTCACTCGCTGAGGTTTTTATATAATGTATTTTTGTTGAGTGAGCATGCGACGTGTTCTATATGAATGCTTATATGCTATTATGGCTCAGTTGCATTGAATATTCATTCAAAGCATTTGGGATTATGAGTGAGCGATGAAGAAAATGTTCGAGATGTTGCTCACTCATAAGTATTAAAGGTCATAGCGAGTGTGCGATTGAAGGAAATTCAATGAACAAAGTTGTAAACGCTCACTCGCAGATGGTTTTTTCTTTTAAGATTTTAATGTGCGAGTGTGTGACTAGGGATGTTTTGACTCGTTGCTTACTCAAAAATGGTTGGCACTTAAATTTTTTTTGGCATGCGACCGAGTGACCAAGAGGAAAGAAGTCATCGCTCACTGAAAATGGATGATTTTCTTGATACTTCTGATCAGCGAGTGTGCGACCAAAGAGAATTTATATGTCAGTGCTCAGTCATCGATGATTAGTAGTTAATGTTTTTAAGTTGCGAGTGTGCAAGTAAAGGATTTTTGTGCCTTCACTCACTCGCTAAGGCTTAGGGTTGACACATTTTGGATTGCAAGTGAGAGATGTGATTAATGTATGCTCTAAAAGGGATCATCGCTCACTCATGTAAGTAAAGGCTCAAATAAGAAGAGTGCTATGAGCATGTGACAAGATGAATTTTCAAGCAGTGATTTAGTCATCGCTCACTTACGCGGGTTTAAAAGAAATGAGATAAAGAAAATCAAGCGCACAACTGAAAAGGCTAACTGAAATCAATGGTTTTTGCCCACTCACTAGTTTATTTTGATAATGAACAAGGATGCAGAAAGTGCACGATTGAATAAAGGAAAGAGTTGTGTCGCTCACTCACACATAAATTTTTGAACATTTGATTTGTACAGCGAGTGTGTGACAGCCTGCCATTTGTCCTGTTCCCAGTTTTAAATGAAAAAAGGGATAGAAATACACAGTCTGTTCCAGCAAGGATATGCAAGTTTGAATTAATGGCAGCACTAGTTGCAGAAGCTAACAACATGATCTTGTAAGTGTGAGAAGTTACAGTAAAGAAGATAAGATGCTGATTTGATGGGCTATAAGTATTGCTGATTATGCACTCATTCTATACAATTCTCATATTTTGCCTTTGTGATTTTTTGAGAGAATTATAGGGAGGTTTTCTAAGATAAAATTTGAGTAGGAAAGATGAGACAAGCTACTACAAGTGCAGTTTTAAAGGGGTTGGGAAAGAAATCAGCTACAATGAAGAAATATACATAGGAGTTTGTGGATATTTTTCTTGGAACATCTATTGCAAATAGTGTAAATCAAGTAGAGTGGAAGGACAAGTGGTGCCAATGCAGAAACCCTGTTACTTTGAATAACTTAGGTATTACTTTATTTCATTACTTTTGGAACAATAGCATTAAGTCAGTCCCTATTTGCAATCCCTAGAATATGAAAATGGAAAAGTTAGTTGTTCTTGATGTATATATTGATGTGGACTCAATCAAAGAGCTAGCTAAGAGCTACTGCCTAGTGGCTAGGGTGATTAGAAAGAAGAATAAAGAAGCCCTAGTGGCTATAAAAGAAGATCAGTAGCAAAGGTTTTCAGGATTACCGGTGCACTGTGTACTGAAATTGATTTGGAAAAGATATAAGTTGATTATGAGAAATGGGAGACACTCATAAAGAAACATGAAATGCCCATATTTATGCCTAGGGTAGATAGACATCTGGTGGTGATTCCAGATAATGTAAAGCCACCTTTTGACTTATCTCTATTCTACAATTATATCAAGTGTACAACGTATGGTTTGTGTAGGGTGCTGGGTTTTGATGGAGATTCTATTGTTAATGTTGATGTACAGATGATGGCCATGGATATCCAACATCCAGAATTTAATTCTGATTATGACTATGTGGGTTATATAGTTGAGGCTATACATAATGCATTAGTGGAAATATAATAAAAAACCCTATGCCTACTTTCAAACTTTATTCACACTTAATGTTTTTGATTATGTACTACAAAAAGGCTTCCATGGATAAGGAATTGGAGCTGTTTGATTCTGAATATGGTGTTGAGATGCCAATTCAAAGTTGGACCCAGGTATGGGACAGTGCTTCTATGAATTCTTCCTTTTTCTGCTTTCATAATTGGATTGTTGATCCAATTCTAGATTTGTTGGGAGTAAGAAGGGATAGGTTTCCATTTGATATTAAGAGGTTATTAAGACCATGGTAGTTCATTCAATATTGGAAAATTAGTCATAATTGGGTGATTTATTTTTCTTTGACCAGTTTACTATCATTAGGGTATATGGTTGCTCACAGCCACCTCGTTGTTAGAATGAATTTAGAATAACTGAGAGGGAGGTGAATCAGTTATGCTCAGGTCTAGATGTACCAATAGAAAATTTATATAACTTTAAGCAACTCAGATTTGTTCGGTAGCAACAACATAAATATGTAGTTTATTGTTCAAATGTAATCAGCTTGCAGAAACTTAACAGTAAAACACAACATAAACATTCACAAAAGTTGACAGAAATATTTAACATGGAAACCCAATTTGGGAAAAGCCACCAATAACATGCTATTAAATTTTTACTCTTCTAAAGTGTGCTCTACTAGGAGCCAACCCTGTTAAAGGTTACAAAACACATTTCTAAATGTGACCTGGTTAAAGGATTTAATCACCCTGCCAGGAGTGGCCTTGCTAGAGGTCTTAGAAAATTCCACCTGAATGTCACCTTGCTCAAAGGATTTATACAATGACTATTAGGTCAACCTGGTTTAAGGATTTTGACTGATACAATGGTTAGAAAGTAATCAGTAGCTATGATCTGATATATACAACTCACTTTGCAAATCTAGATCCAATTCAGCTCTTATTCTAATTCACTGAGTGGCCTCCATTCTCATTTCAATCTTCAGATCTACTTGGAAATCCATCAAGCAATCACTTTCATAACTCTCTGCTTCTCTGTTTAGCCTTCTCTGCTAGATCATACCAATCAATCAATTAACCATGCAATCCTCTTGCATACACTTTTCACATTCATCTCACAACTTGAATAACCCCTCAAGGTTATCTTATACCTCTTCATCTAGGTAAAATAAATATTTTCCACTTATTCAAGATCATAGATCTTAGGTTAGGTTAGATCCAACAGATCTTTCCATCATTTACATTTAATTTACTTCTCCAAAGCAATCACTAATTAAATATTGGATCCATGTGTTAATTACTATTACCTATGCATTTAAATAATGTGGACCAATCATGCTTATCCTTAATTAACTTTACATATCCCAAAAAATTCAATTATGTCGACAAGAGATCTCAAATCTCAACAATTACCAAAATATTGTTGCTCAGCCAACACTATGTTCTTCCACTTGGTCATCACTATTTTCCTCAGCAATTTACTGATGCTCAATCGACACTTATAAATTATGCTCGGCATACACTGGTGCTCGGTTGACACAAACTTCACTCAGCATATAGCATTCCTAGTAAACTGACATCATAACTTAGTGTTATAGATAAACAACACATTACTTTGCCAATGTGCCAAAAGATCAAGTACCCTTGTAATTTTCCATAACTCAACCATTTCACTCGATCTTCTTGTCATCCTTGCCTTCAAATCTTCTTCAGTAATCAATGTATATGGTACTCAAATAGATAGCAATAGTCTCACCAATTAAGGTTTGACATCAATGACAAAACAACAATTATTTCCATTGTAGCTTTCTAACAATCTCCCTCTTTGGCATTGATGGCAACACTAAACATTAAAACAATAATTTTACAAACATAGTTACCATACAATCCAAAAAGTTTGTCTGTGTTCCTTGATATGAACAAATCTTCATTAATGTCTTTAGCTTCATTTTGATTCTTGTCTTGTAAAAAATTTCTCCCTCTGTGTCTATAATCACACTAAAATCTTTCTATTTATGTTCATCTGTAGACTCCCTCTTTCAGTAATTTCTCCATTTTTCTCTAAGTATAGTAATCTCTAAGTATAGAAAACTCTCCCTGTTTGACAACAATGCCAAAGACGTTGACATCTTCATCATGAAGATTCTTCTGTTCTAACTCAGTATCATGTTGTTCTTTTCATCCTACTTATGACTGATCTTGTTTTCTATCCTTGTCTTTCTTTCACAGCTTTAGGTAGCTTCCTAAAGTGTGACTTCCTGTGCATCAATGTGTCAAATATTCTGAGTATAAAATTTGATGCAACAATTCCAGTCTGAACAAATTAGCCTTAGTTAGGGGAATCACCCCTAATTTACCTTGCAGATACTCATGAGCATTCTTGGGTAGTGCTTTTGTAAATATTTCTGCTAACTGTTCCTTAGTATGCACATATTCTAGTTTCACTTCCTTGTTTTGAACTAGCTCCCTAAAGAAATAATTCTTGATAGCTATATGCTTTGTCTTAGAGTGCATCACAGGGTTCCTAGAAATATTAATGGCACTTGGTTCTATGATCTCCTCTTTCATACCTTTCAGTAGTATTTTCAACCACACAATATTAAAGTAGTTAATTGTTGCTGCCACATACTCAGTTTCAGCTATAGATTGTGAGGTGTAATTTTGTTTCTTGCTTGTCAATGAAACCAATCTCTTTCCCAAAAGAAATGTGCCACCTTTGGTTCTTTTTCTATCATCCACATTTGTAGCCCAATTAGTGTTAGTGTAAACTCTAAGCTCAAACTTATCATTCTTTTGGTAGTACAGACCATATTCATCTGTTCCTTTCAAATATCTCAAAATTCATTTTACTGTTATCATCTATATTTCCTTGGGATTGGTAAAAAATCTTTCAATAATTCCAACAGTGAGAGCAATATCAGGTCTATTGTGCACAACATATTGTAGCTTTCCAATCATTCACCTATAAAGGGTTTGATTTACTTCCTTTGTATCATCATTTTTTGTTAACTTCTGTCCAGTAGCCATGGATGTGCTTGCTGGTTTTGATTCTTCAATTCCAAAAGTTTTTAGTATCTCCTTAGCATATTTTGATTGAGTAATATAGATACCATTCTTCATTTGATATATTTGTAACAAAGAATTTGATTTCACCAAACATAGACATCTCAAATTTAGTTTGCATCTCTTTTGCAAATGTTTGGCATAACACATCTTGTCCACCAAATATAATGTCATCAACAAAAATTTCATCTAATAAATTACCTTTACCTTGTTCTATCTTCAAATACAAATTGTTGTTGTCATTGGTCCTTGTGAATCCAATCTTTATCAGATAATCGTGCAATCTCTCATACCATGCTCTCCGTTCTTGCTTCAGTTCATATAGTGCCTTGTGTAGTCTGCAAACAATGTTCCTCTTGCTTGGGTCAACAAATCCATCAGCTTGTTCAATGTACACTTCTTCTTCTAATATCTCATTCAAGAATGTTGACTTTACATCTATCTGATAAAATTTAAAACCTTTGCAGGATGCATATGCAAGTAAGGTTCTGACTCCTTCATACCTTGCAACTAGGGAGAATGTTTCCCCATAATCAATTCCTTCCTCTTGTGCATAACCCTTGCATACTAGTCAGGCTTTATTCCTTGTTACTTCTCCATGTTCATTTAACTTTATTTTGAATACCCACTTAGTACCAATTACATTTTTGTCATTCAGCCTAGGTAAAAGTGTCCAAGTATTATTCTTTTCAAACTATTCAATCTCTTCATTCATGGCTTGTATCCAATCTTCATTCTCTAAAGCATCTTTTACTATTTTAGGCTCAAAATCACATAACAAGCATGTACCGTCTCTCAACTTACTTCTTTTCATAACTGTAGAATCCTTTGATCCTATGATTTGATCAGGTTTGTGGTTCCTTCTCACATATTTTGCTAGAGTAGGTTATTGCTTTGCTTCAAGTTCATTGTTTTTATTCAATCCATGTTGATTTTGTGTCTTGGCATCTCCATCAAATAGCTTGGCAATTACCTCCTGTTGCATGGCAACCTCATTCTATGACTTGACAGGTGCTATTTGTTGCTCAGTAACCTCATTCTCAAGTTTAGGTAATACATTAGAATATTCCTCATCCAGATAAACAAATGACTTGTAACTTTGAGGTTCCTATGTGCTTTCTGCTTCATTTCTTTATGTATATTCATCAATTCTAACATTTGCACTTTCCACAATTTTGTTACTGTTAGAATTCAAACACTTATATGCTTTACTTTTAGTTGAATAACCAAGAAATGTCCCTTCCTTACCTTTAGCATCAAGTTTGCTATTTTTTTTATCCTTCAGTATGAAGCATTTACTTCCAAAAACTTTGAAATATCTTACATTAGCTGCATATCCATACCATAGCTCATAAGGTGTAGCATTAGTACCTTTCTTGACTTGTACTCTGTTGAGGGTATAGACTGAAGTACTCATAACTTCTCTCCAATATTTTTGTGCAACATTTTTCTCCATCATTAGTGTTCTAGCACAGTCCATGATAGATCTATTTCTTCTTTCAACAATACCATTTTGTGGTTGTGTCCTCGGCGTAGACATTTGTCTTTTAATACCTCGGTCATTGCAAAATCTGCTAAACTCATTAGAAATAAACTCACCTCCTCAGTCAGATCTCAAACATTTCAAATTTTTACCTATCTCCTTTTCAACTTTTGCCAAGTACCACTTAAATAACTGGAATGCATCAGATTTTTCTTTAAGAAACATAATAGTCATCATTCTAGAGTAATCATCAACAAATAGAATGAAATATCTATCTCCACAGTAACTTTTCTCACCAATGGGACCACAAAGGTCAGTATGAACCAATTCCAGAATTACCTCAGAAGTATGACTCTGCTCTTGAAACTAGATTTAGTCATTTTTCCTAATTGACATTGTTTACACATTGCATTTCAAGTTTCTTTAACTTAGCCAGCCCTCTAACCTTTTTAAATTTTCTTATGCTTACCAAGTTATCAAAGATTGTATGACACAACCTTTTATGCCATAACCAAACATCATTATATTATGCAAACAAGCATGTCTCATCAGCTAAGTCCAGATAGAACAAGTTACCTTTTTTCTGCTCTCCACTTCCAACTAGTTTTCCAGTGGCATCATAGATTATTGCCTTCTTGTGATGGAATTAAACTTTGTAAATAGAAGTATTCAGCTGTGCAACACTCAATAAATTATAGTTAAGATCATCAACCCAATATACATTGTCACATTTGATCTTGTCAGTCAATCTAATTGTTCCTTTCCCTTTAACAATACATGGTGCATCATTACCAAATTTAATATAATCACCATTGCACTGATCTAAGGTCTCAAATTTATCCTTATCACCAATCATGTGATGTGAACAACCACTGTCAATAATCCAACGGTCACCTTTACTCATATAAGAAATTAATGTTGTTTTCTCATCATCATTAGAATCATCTTTCATAGCAACATACACAACTTCTATATCATTTTCATCAAAATTGTCAGATCCACTGTTAGAAGCTTCTTCAGCTATATAGAAAGATTTCTTACCTTTGTCTTTGTAATCCTTATACTTTAAGTCTTGGTCATCCTTTATGTCTTTGTACTTGATGTCTCTTCTTTCATCTTTGTCATTCTTATCAGGACATCTAGCAGTAATATGACCAACTTTGTTACATGAAAAACAAATGATAGGAAGTGTACCTTTGAATTTTCCTTTTCCTCTAGATAGTCTCCTTGCCATAAGTGCCTCATGTTCTTCTAGATCATCATCTATAGTGTCGCTGACACTGTTCACACATTTATTTCCTTTCTTTGTTTTGTTAAGGACCAACTGGGATCTGAATGCATAATCAATAGCTTGTGGAGTGTAGTTATCAAAATTTGACATCTCAAATGCAGTAAGTATGCCTACTAGACCTTCTAAAGTCAAATTATTATTAGGAGTACACCTCAATTCTTGAATTGCAAAGACTCTAATAGAATATACAAGAAGAATAGTCCTCAGTACCTTTCTCATAATGGTGTTATCATCAATAGTTACATTAGCTCCTCTAATAACATTCACAACTTCTTTTATCCTACCACAATATTGAACTATATTTTCTCCTTCTTGCATTTTCATTTCATCAAAATTGCCTCTTAAACTTTCAGATTTGGCTCTTAGCACATATGTATCTTCTCCATAGATGGTTGTTAGGGTATCCCATGTCTACTTTGCATTTGTATAGTTATTTATGTCTTCAAATTCAGGACAGCTCAGGGATGATGTGATCTCCAACACTGCTTGATTGTGTTCCTACTTTTCTCTTAACTATTCAGCGGTGAGAGGTGTTATTGGGAATACATAATCATGTTCAATATAGCACTTAGCAGCATCACCAATACTAGCTAGATGCAATTTCATCAAACTCTTCCATGAAGGGAAGTTATCTTTTTTCAAATTTGGTACCTCCCTTTTATAAATCTTAATCTTTCACTCCAAGTACCTTCAAACTGTTTTCAAGAGACCAAAGCTCTGATACCAATTGTTAGAATGAATTTAGAATAACTGAGAGGGGGTGAATTAGTTATCCTTAGGTCTAGATCTACCAATTAAAACTTTATAGAACTTTAAACAACTCAGATCTATTCGGTAGCAACACCATAAGTCAACAACATAAATATGCAGTTTACTGTTCAAATGTAATCAGCTTGTAGAAACTTAACAGTAAAACACAACATAAACATTCACAAAAGTTGACACCAATATTTAACATGGAAACCCAATTTGGGAAAAACCACCAGTAACATGCTACCGAATTTTCACTCTTCTGAAGTGAGCTCTGCTAGGAGCCAACCCTATTAAAGGTTACAAAACACATTGCTAAATGTGACCTGGTTAAAATATTTAATCACCCTGTCAGGAGTGGCCTTGTTAGAGGTCTTAGAACATTCCACCTGAATTTCACCTTGCTCAAAGGATTTATACAATTACTGTTAGGTCAACCTAGTTAAAGGATTTGGACTGATACAATGGTTAGAAAGTAATCATCTGGTGTGATCTGACACATACAGCTTACTTTGCAAATCTAGATCCAATTCAGCACTTATGCTAATTCACTGAGTGGCCTCCATTCTCATTTCAGTCTTCAGATCTTCTTGGAAATCCATCAAGCAATCACTTTCACAACTCTCTTCTTCTTTGTTCAGCCTTCTCTGCTAGATCATGTCAATCAGTCAATTAACCATGCAATCCTCTTGCATACACTTTTCACACTCATCTCACAACTTGAATAACCCCTTGATGTTATCTTATACCTCTTCATCTAGGTAAAATAAATCTTTGCCACTTATTCAAGATCGTAGACCTTAGGTTAGGTTAGATCCAACAAATCTTTCCATCATTTACATTTAATTTACTTCTCCAAAGCAATCACTAATTAAATCTTGGATCCATGCATTAATTACGGTTACCCGTGCTTTTAAATAGTGTGGACCAATCATTCTTATCCTTAATTAACTTTACATATCCCAATAAATTCAATTATGTCGGCCAGAGATCTCAAATCTCAACAATTACCAAAATACTATTGCTCAGCCAACACTGTGTTCTTCCACTTGGTCATCACTGTTTTCCTCGGCAATTTATTGGCGCTCGGTCGACACTTATAAATTATGCTCAGCATACACTGGTGCTCGGTCGACACAAACTTTGCTCGGCATATACTGGTCCTAGTAAATTGACATCATAACTTAGTGTTATAGATAAAAAACACATTCATTTACCAATGTGCCAACTGATCAAGTACCCTTGTAATTTTCCATAACTCAACCATTTCACTTGGTCTTCTTGTTATCCTTGCCTTAAAATCTTCTTCAGTAATCAATATATATGGTACTCAAACAGATAGCAATAGTCTCACTAATTAAGGTTTGACATCAATGAAAAAACAACAATTATTTCCATTGTAGCTTTCCAACAATCTCCCTCTTTGGCATTGATGGCAACACTAAACATTAAAACAATAATTTTACAAACATAGTTACCATACAATCCAAAAAGTCTTCCTGTGTTCCTTGATATGAAAAAATCTTCATTAATATCTTTAGATTCATTCTAATTCCCATCTTGTAAAACATTTATCCCTTTGTGTCTATAATCACACTAAAATCTTTCTATTTCTGTTCATCTGTAGACTCCCTCTTTCAGTAATTTCTCCATTTTTCTCTAAGTATAGGAATCTCTAAGTATAGTAAACTCTCCCTCTTTGACAACAATGCCAAAGAAGTTGACATCTCCATCATGTAGATTCTTCTGTTCTAACTCAGTATCATGTTGTTCCTGTCATCTTGCTTATGGCTGATCCTATTTTCTGTCCTTGTCTTTCTTTCACAGCTTTAGGCAGCTTCCTAAAGTGTGACTTCCTATGCATCAATGTGTCAAATATTCTGAGTATAAAATTTGATGCAACAGTTCCAGTCTAAACCAATTAGCCTCAGTTAGGGGAATCACCCCTAATTTACCTCACAGATACTCATGAGCATCCTTGGCTAGTGCTTTTGTAAATATGTCTACTAACTATTCATTAGTATGCACATATTCTAGTCTCACTTCCTTGTTTTGAACTAGCTCCCTCAAGCAATGATAGTTGATAGCTATATGCTTTGTCTTAGAGTGCATCATAGGGTTCTTAGAAATATTAATGGCACTCGTGTTATCACAATATATAACAACTAGTTCTATGATCTCCTCTTTCATACCTTTTAGTATTATGTTCAACCACACAATATTAGAGCAGTTAACTACTACTGCCACATACTCGGCTTCAGGTGTAGATTGTGAGGTGCAATTATGTTTCTTTCTTGTCCATGAAACCAATCTCTTTCCCAAAATAAATGCGCCACCTATGGCACTTTTTCTATCATCCACATTTTCAGCTCAATCAGAGTCAGTGTAAACTCTAAGCTCAAACTTATCATTCTTTTTGTAGTATAGACCATATTCATCTGCTCCTTTCAAATATCTCAGAATTATTTTTACTTCCATCATATAAGTTTCCTTGGGATTGGTAGAAAATCTTGCAACAATTCCAATAGCCAGAGAAATATCAAGTCTGTTGTGCACAACATATTGCAGCTTTCCAATCATTGACTTGTAAAGGGTT
This sequence comes from Thuja plicata, assembly GCA_018584345.1. Classification (NCBI taxonomy): domain Eukaryota; kingdom Viridiplantae; phylum Streptophyta; class Pinopsida; order Cupressales; family Cupressaceae; genus Thuja; species Thuja plicata. The sequence goes on along the minus strand of MU225145.1, from coordinate 1,365,709 downwards.
TGATTCACTTCCTTTGTATCACCATTTTTTGTTAACTTATGTCCAGTAGCCATGGGTTTACTTACTAGTTTTGATTCTTCCATTCCAAAAGTTTTTAGTATCTCCTTGACATATTTTGATCAAGTAATATAGATACCATTCTTCATTTGATATATTTGTAAGCCAACAAAGAATTTGATTTCACCAAACATAGACATCTCAAATTCAGTTTGCATCTCTTTTTCAAATGTTTGGCATAACACATCTTGTCCACCAAATATAATGTCATCAACAAAAATTTCAGCTAATAAAGTACCTTTACCTTGTTATGTCTTCAAATACAGAATGTTGTTGTCATTGGTCCTTGTGAATCCAATATTGATCAGATAATTATGCAATCTCTCATACCATGCTCTTTGTGCTTGCTTTAGTCCATATAGTGCCTTGTGTAGTCTGCAAACCATGTTGCTCTTTCTTGGGTCAACAAATCCATCATCTTGTTCAATGTACACTTCTTCTTCTAATATCCCATTCATAAATGTTGACTTTACATCCATCTGATAAACTTTAAAACCTTTGTAGGTTGCATATGCAAGTAAGGTTCTGACTCCTTCCAATCTTGCAAATGGGGCAATTGTTTCCCCATAATCAATTCCTTCCTCTTGTGCATAACCCTTGCATACTAGTCTATCTTTATTCCTTGTTACTTCTCCATGTTCATTCATCTTATTTATGAATACCCACTTAGTACCAATTACATTTTTGTCATTCGGCCTAGGTACAAGTGTTCAAGTATTATTCTTTTCAATCTCTTCAATCTCTTCATTCATGGCTTGTATCCAATCTTCATTCTCTAAAGCATCTTTTACTATTTTTGGCTCAAAATCACATAACAAGTATGTACCATCTCTCAACTTACTTCTTGTCATAACTGCAGAATCCTTTGATCCTATGATTTGATCAGGTTTGTTGTGCCTCCTCACATATTTTGCTAGAGTAGATTCTTTCTTTTCTTTAGATTCATTGTTCTTGTTCAATTCAAGTTGATTCTGTGTCTCAGCATCTCCATCAAATAGCTCAAAAATTACCTCCTGTTGCCCGACAACCTCATTCTATGACTCGGCAGGTGCTAGTTGTTGTGTGGCAACCTCATTCGCAGGTTCAGGTAATACATTAGAATCTTCCTCATCCAAATAAACAAATGATTTGTAACTTTTAGGTTCCTGTGTGCTTTCTGCTTCATTTCTTTCTGTATATTCATCAATTCTAACATTTGAACTTTCCATAATTTTGTTAGTGTTATAATTCAAACACTTATATGTTTTACTTTTAGTTGAATAACCAAGAAATATCCCTTCCTCACCTTTAGCATCAAGTTTTCTATTTATGTTATCCTTCAGTATGAAGAATTTACTTCCAAAAAATTGTAAATATCTTACATTAGGTGCATATCCATACCATAGCTCATAAAGTGTAGCATTAGTACCTTTCTTGACTTGTACTCTATTGAGGGTATAGACTGTAGTACTCAGAGCTTCTCTCCAATATTTCTATGCAATATTTTTCTCCATCATTAGTGTTCTAGCACAGTCCATGATATATCTATTTCTTCTTTCAGCAATACCATTATGTGGTGGTTTCCTCGGTGTGGACGTCTGTCTTTTAATAACTTAGTCATTGCAGAATCTGTTAAACTCATTAGAAATAAACTTGCCTCCTCGGTCAAATCTCAAACATTTCAAATTCTTACCTATCTCCTTTTCAACTTTTGCCAAGTACCACTTAAATAACTGGAATGGATCATATTTTTCTTTAAGAAACATAGCAGTCATCACTCTAGAGTAATCATCAACAAATAGAATGAAATATCTATCTCCACAGTAACTTTTCTCACCAACGGGACCACAAAGGTTAGTATGAACCAATTCCAGAATTTCCTCAGAAGTATGAGTCTTGCTCTTGAAACTAGATTTAGTCATTTTTCCTAATTGACATTGCTTACACATTGCATTTTTAGGTTTCTTTAACTTAGGCATCCCTCTAACCTTTTTCAATTTCCTTATGCTTACCAAGTTATCAAATTTTACATGACACAACATTTTATGCCATAACCAAACATCATTATATTATGCAAACAAGCATGTGGAGTCTCAGGGATCTCCACATGGAGTAACTTTGCATGATAAGAAACATTTAGAACAACATCAAGAAGAAGAAGAAGAGTCTGGTGAAGAGGCCACTTCTGCTAGGTAACCACCTAGAAAGAAACAAAAAACAGAGCATAGAATGGTGTAGGATAGAAAAATCATGGCCAAGGCAGTAGTGACCAAGCATGGAAAGTATTTTAGAAAAATCAGAAAGCAATTACAAAAGGTGCCACAAGATGATGATCATGGAGAAAATGAGATGATCCTAAATGCAGAAATGGATGAAAGGATAATGATGGCTAATGAATTCATGAAGGATGATGAGTTTATCAAATTTGAAGAGTTCAAGAGTTTCTTGATCAAATTGAAGCAAAAGGACTTAAGGTAGAATTTAATAACAGAGTAAGGGAAACAAGAAAAGAATGAGGAAATTGTAAGGACATTGTGGAGTATGATTAATTCCTAGACTCTTGGTACAAAATTGTGGAGTACTATTAATGCTTGATTGGGATTTACAATCTACCTTCATCATTGATCAGATTAGAAGGCAAGAAAATCACATGTTCAAAATAGAATTTGAAATAGATGAGGTATTGAGAGGATTAGGTTTTGATCCTAAATCTAAAACTTTGGCCATTTGGTTTCTTACCCCTACTACACAAAATCCCTTGGTCTTGAGTATAAGGGAAGAAATGAAAGCAAAAAAAATGATCTGGAACTTGCAGAATACCAGTGATACAGAGATTGCCCATCTAATGACCCAAGTTTCATTTATGAACTTGGCAAAGATAGAGGATTTATCCAAAAGGTATGAGCAAAATTCCAGTCAAATGATGGAATTGGCTAAGAAACATGAAGAGGTTATGGTTCATAATAATGCCTTAGAGGAACAAATAAAGTAGCTAAAGAAAGAATTGGAAGAAAAGAAGACAGATGAAATTCCTTAGGTAACTGTACAGGAAAAAGTAGATGTTGCAACAAAGACATAAGGTGATTTTGCACCAAAAGAGGACCCCACAAAAGAGCCATCAAAGGAGTAAAGTGACAGTTTTGTGTCTGTTATCCTTGCTATCTTACAACATCGGGTTTGTGTTTTAAAATAGAAGATTGAAATGGTGCATACATTGTATGGCTCATTATAGGAAGCTTCTAAGACAGTAGCAGAGGCCGTGAAATTTATTGAACCTACTTTCAAGACCTTGTCATGGAGGAAAAGGTTAATGGACAAATTAAAAACAACAATGTTATATAGTGATGATTTTCCTGACAAATTCACAGAGACTATTGAGATGGTGAATGATCTGAATACCACTTATGCCTTCTTTAGTGATAAAGATGAATTGATAAACAGTAAGTTGTAGTTGTTTGGTGGTCAGTGCCCTGCACTTATTCCCAATATTTATAATTATGCTGATATATTGAAGCCACAAGTAGATTGGGAGAAGGAATTTGATGAAATATGGAAGGATGAGAATGTAAAACACAACTTGGAAAAAGATACAGATGCAAATTATTGCAATGAGTTGATTGATAATTTGTTCAAAGTTGAGGTGGACATGAAAAAATTTATTGCAGAGGAAAAAACAATTGTAGATGCCAGGTGGACAAAAGCCTTGGCCAAGCTAGAGAAGGAGAAGAATTTTGGTTGGTCCGCTGCCAAGGAAGTGAAAAGGTGGCAAGAAAATTTGAAAGGATGAAGAGATATTTCAATACAGGAACTTTTGTTCAACTTCGCAGATCTTCTGCCACCCGTGTTCTGTTTCCAAGTTGTTATGTTGTTAATTTTAAAAGTCATTGCAATTTTTTGTATTCTTCCCATGTATTTTGAAGCTTGTTGCATCCTTAGTTATAAAAGGATTCCAAGACTACTGGGAAAGGGATGGTCATTTTTCATATGAAATACAATTGCATTGTATAAAATTTGGTTTGGGACCAAATATTTGATAAGGGTTTTGAAATTTTACTGTTGAATGTAATAACTCTTTTTGATATGAATACAAATTAATATCGATGAACATTTTTTGAACTTATGATGAGTATTTGTCTTCATTATTGTGTTCTGAGTTTTGTTTAAATTGAGTAATTAAGGATTGTTAAATTTATATGTCTATTAGACAGATTATGAAATTATCATAGGGGTTCTTTCAAGGAAAGATTAAATTGCCTTAGGTTTATTTCGGTGAAACTTAGGGTGTATAATGAATCTGATGATTGTCTTAGCATATGTATAAGGGTTGATATACAAGGTATATATGTTATCTGTTCAGATCTATAGTTGTTTTATAGTTTATGTTTATGGAAAATGGTTATGAATGTTCAGAGTGACTCGAATGCCCTAGGACAAAACACTGGTCTATTATTCATTTGGAGTGGGTGGCTATCACCACAAAATTGATCTTTATCATTCTGTTTTAGTTTGTCAAATAAATGTTACAGAAGTAAAAAATTTTAATTCCACTATGCACTTGATGGAATAAATTGTCATAATTTAAATATCCCAAGTGAAAAAGGGTAAACCCACCCGAGGTTGTGGAACTCAAAGTGTAGAGGGTTTGAAAACCCTATTTCTATCATTCTATTTCTTGCTAGATCAGTGTTTTGGATAATAGAGCAAGCTTACTGCAAGTATTTTATGTGTTGGCAAGAAAAGGAACTAACATAACTGATCTTTGAAAATAAATCAATTAATCAGTCAATCATGTTTAGTTATGCTCGGTCATTCACTCTAGTTACTGTAGTGCTCGGTATACACTTTCTTGGTATATATTGTGAACTTATCGATATCCACTGTCACTCAGTGTATACAGACCTTTTAAGTTTTACCAACCACATAAACTTTGTCTCTTCAACTCTTCAAGTTTATGACAATATGTGTATGAAAAATAAAACTATATCAAGTTGACATCAATGACATTACAATACATTAACTAATTTAATGTCTTGCATTCAGTTTTGCAGCTCGGTGATCATCAACTTATCATCTTTAAACATTCAATCAGTTATAGTTCATCAATCTCTCCCTTTGGCATTGATGGAAACATACTATGAAATATGCAGTATAAAATATGCCATAACATACCAAACTTATTATTCTATAACCAATTCAAATATCTGAATCTTGGTAAGCTCTTCTAGCTCAGATTTGATTATGTTGTGTGCTCTCCATTTCTTCATTCCCTTCAATGGATAGGTGTAGCAATTCTATCATCTGATTTTGTCTCTCCCTTTCTGGTAGAATCTCTTCTCCAATTCTCTCCATTTGATGGATATTTCATTAAATCTCTCTCCCTTTGAATCTTAATCTCTTCTCCTTGATGGATATTTCATTGAATATTTCTCTCCCTTTGACAGTAATGCCAAAAAAAATATACAGCTTTGTAGTAGCCAACAATATCTCTAGTGTGTGGTTCAGATAAGTACCTTCAATGTATTGATTTCTCATTGTAGTCCATGTCTCAGCTTGCATCAACATGATTAATCTTCTGATAATGTGTAGGTTGATGTAGCCTCCAAGTCAGCTTAGTGACCAGCAGACAAGGGACAAACCCCTAGTCCATTCCTCAGGTATTCAAATGTATCTTTTGGCAATGGTTTTTTGACTATGTATGCTAGTTGTTCTTTGGATTGTACATACAGCCAACAATATCTCTGGTGTGTGATTCAGATAAGTACCTTTAGTGTATTGATTTCTCATTGTAGTCCATGTCTTAGCTTGCATCAACATGATTAATATTCTGATAATTTGTAGGTTGATGCAGCCTCCAAGTCAGCTTAGTGACCAGCAGACAAGGGACAAACCCCTAGTCTATTCCTTAGGTATTCAAATGTATCTTTTGGCAATGATTTTTTGAATATGTATGCTAGTTGTTCTTTGGCTTGTACATATTCTAGTATCACCTATTTCTCTTGTACTTTTTCCATCAACTAATGATACTTAATAGATATGTGATTTGTCTTAGCATGCATCACAGGGTTCTTTGAAATGTTTATAGCACTTGTATGATCACAATAGATAATTAGTGGATTAAGAATTTCCTCATTCATACCTTTTAGTAATTGATTGATCCATGCAATGTTAGAGCAATTCACAGTAGCAGCTACATATTTTGCTTCTACAGTCGATTGAGATATGCATCCTTGCTTCTTACTTATCCATGTGACAAGTCTGTCACCCATAAAGAATGCTCCTCCTGTAGTGATGTTTCTATCATCTATGTTTATAGCCCAATCAACATCTATATAAACTTGTAGCCCAAGTTTTCCTTCTTCATTGTACCACAAACCATAGTCTTTAGTATTCTTCAGATATCTCAAAATTATTTTAACAGTAGTCATGTGTGATTCCTTAGGATTAGCAGAGAATCTTGCAACTATTCCAACTACATGTGTTATATCAGGTCTAGTGTGTACAACATACATTAGTTTACCAATCATAGATCTATATAAGGTTTAATTTACCTCAGTTGTCTTGTCTTCCTTTGTCAATTTGCATCTAGTTTCCATAGGTGTTCGAACTGGTTTGGAGTCCTCCATCTTGAATATATTCAGAACTTCTTTGATGTATTTGGATTGTGTGATGTAGATGCCTTCATCCTATTATATAATTTGTAGACCAAGAAAATATTTGATCTCTCCAAACATTGACATTTCAAATTCTTTTTGCATTTCATCAGAAAATGACTTGGATAGCATATCATTACCTCCAAATATGATATCATCAACAAATATCTTAGCAATCAAAGTCTTATCAACAACATCTCCTTTCAAATACATATTACTGTTGTCACTTGCTCTAACAAATCCAATACTAATGAGATAAGAGTTAAGTCTTTCATACCATTCTCTTTGTGCTTGTTTCAATCCATACAAGGCTTTGTGTAGTATACAAACCATGTTCCTCTTGTTAGGATCAACAAACCCTTCAGGTTGTTCAATGTATACCTCTTCTTCTAGTATTCTATTCATAAATGTAGATTTAACATTCATTTTGTATACTTTGAATCCTTTAAAATAAGCATAAGCAAGTAGAATTCTTACTCCTAGTCTAGCAATGGGTGCAAAGGTTTCTCCGTAGTCAATACCATATTCTTGTGCATGTCCTTTGCATACCAGTTGTAAAGGAAGAAAAAGATGTTTATTTCTTTTGTGTTTATTTAGTTTTATTAGGGTTTCATTGTGTATTTCCCTAACCTTTACATTTAAATTGAATTGTGTTGATTGTATATTGAAATTGTGATTAAGGATAAGATAAGATGTTCCACCTTTATCCCCAAATGCACAAATGCAAGATCCAAGTTGATCAACCCAAAAGATGGATTAATGCACAAATGAATCAACCATTTGGAAATGAGAGTAAAGAAGAAGATCTTAAATTCTGTTAATTGAATATATAGATATGATATATGACAGTAATTGAAGAAATAGTAGAAATGTACTAACCTTAAAGAATTGTAGATCAAAGAATGTTGTTTTCTGAGGTCTGTACTCTATTTCTAGAAAAACTGAAGTATGATCCAGAACTGGAATGCAGAGACAAACAAAACCCAGAAATGTTTTTCTGATCTGACAAAATCTTATGAAAAAGGTTGACCTTGACCCACAAATGTCAACCCTGACCTAGCAATGTTGACCTTGACCTGCACAGGTCCGACAGAGAATCTATTTGCGAAGTCTGGAAGAAAGTCAAAAAGGGTATCCAGAACTGTGTCCAAATCCGCAGTCCCAAACCTACACCTGCAAGAAAAAGAGGTTTGTTTTTTGGGGGGGAGGGGTTTTCCTTGGTCAAACCCCAGTTTCGAAATTAACCTTAAATATATGTAATTGAAATTGCAGAAGTAAACAAAGTAAATGCATAAATTCACCTTGCTTGTAAAAGTCCTTGTGGAGGATTTGAATCCTTCAATCCACAAGTATGTATGCACCAAATATGTAGAATGTAGAATGGTAGGATGTCTTTAATCTCTTTCTTGTAGATCTCCAACACCAAGTCTTGAATGGGTTCTTGATTTAGAAGATGGCTTGGAAGAATGTGGATGGAGAGATCACCAAAAGGGCACTATGTAGCGTGAATCCTTCAATGGCTTCCCATGGATCTCTTTGAATGCTTGAAGGCTTGATGGTGCATGAATCCTTGCTTCAAATATTTCTTGATTTCTTGCTTGAATCTTCACTTGATGATGGTTCTCAATTGCTCAAGGATGCTTAGGCTTCAATAGAGGACTTAGAGAAAATGAGGGGAGAAAGGCTCCC